>CAOKZL010003430.1:0-96297 GCA_948472985.1 Iguana delicatissima | reverse complement strand
TAAACATGGACCCCTCTAAGATCAAAACAATTTTGAATTGGCCAGCCCCTAGGCCCAAGAAACAACTACAGCAATTCCTTGGCTTTGCCAATTTCTACCGCAACTTCATCGAAGGTTTCGCCATGATTGCCCTCCCACTGACAGATCTTTTAAAGAAATCTTCTAATTCAAATGAAAACAGCCCCAAGAAGATCGCTTGGACAAATGAATACCAAATTGCCTTCGATGCACTCAAGCTCAAATTTACCTCAGAGCCACTTCTGTTGTTCCCTGACACCGAGAAACAATTTATAATACAAATCGATGCCTCTGACTTCGCTATGGGAGCAGTACTCCTCCAGAATGACAATGATGAGCATCTGAAACCATGCACCTTCATCTCCAAAAAGTTCTCCGACTCCCAACGTAACTGGCCGATATGGAAAAAGAAGCCATGGCCATCCATGTCACTCTCACCACTTGGCAACATTTCTTAGAAGGTGCGAAAGCACCTTTCCAAGTTTGGACCGATCGCCGCAACTTAGAGACTTTGAAAACTGCCAGGAAAACCCCTAAATAAGCATGCTGGTCTGAATTTTTTCAATGCTTCAACTTTAAAATTACTTTCAAACCAGGAAAAACAAATACATTGGCTGACCCTCTGTCCAGACTCCTTTGCCACAAATCTCCCAACCATGCCTCACCCCCTAAAGAACAGACTCTATTTAACCCTGACACCCTTGGACTATAAGTTACCACGCACGCGCAAGAGTGTGCCCGCTACTCCATCACTTCTACGCTCAATTCTGCCCTCCAGCTAGCCATAAAGACTGCTTACACCTCTGATAATTGGCTACGAAGCCACCCTACCTCAGTTACTTGGACTAATGGCTTGGCTTTCATCGGATTCAGACTATATGCACCTTCCACCTGCAGACCTGAGATATTGAAAAGGTATCATGACTCCAAACCTGCCAGACACTTTGGCTTTCTTAAAACATGCCATTAGAAAACTATTCCATTGGCCAGGGCTCACCAAATACATGCAGGACTACATTAAGAACTGTCCTGTGTGCAACACCTGCAAACCTCCTACCTCAAAACCACATGGACTCCTCCAACCCCTTCTGGCACCCTCAACTCCTTCAGACATTATTTCTTGGGACTTTATCGTAGCTCTCCCCAACTGTCAAGGCTGCCACGTCATCTGGGTTGTGACAGACCACTCCTCCAAGCAATCACACTTCATTCTTCTCAAAAAGGTCCCCGATGTCATCACCAACATCTGAAAACTCCACGGCCTGCCATCCACCATCATCTCTGACAGAGAACCTATCTTCACTTCCAAGTTCTGGACTTCATTCCTTAAATCCATCGGGATTATCCAAAAACTCAGCAGCAGCCATCATCCCCAAATTGATGGTCAGACCGAACGCATCAACCAAACTCTGGAACAATACCGCTGCTTTGTTAATTCCAACCAAAACAACTGGGTGTCTCTCCTGCCCTTCGCTGAATTTGCCTACAACTTGGCTGTACACTCTCCTTTGAAGTTGTCTATGGCACAGACCCCAAGCCATTCCCACCTCTCTCCAAGGAAAACAACTCCAATGTTCCCCCATTTGTTGCCAATTGGACTCAAAAAATCTCACAAAACTGGGCAGCAGTCCGCTCTGCTCTTGAAACTTCTAAAGCCTCCCACAAACGCTTTGCCGATAGCAAGAGACAATGCAACCCTTACTGCAAGCCAGGAGATCTTGTTTACTTGTCCACAAAACACTTAACCTCTGATGGGCCCTCCAAAAAACTCTCCCCTAAATACATTGGTCCTTTCCCAGTCAAATGGGCCATTAGTCATGTCAGTTTTGAACTTTCACTATCCCCAGCTTATAAACTTATCCACCCTGTCTTTCATTGCAGCTCGTTCAAGCCAGCCCCTTTGCAGACTTCTTCACAGGCTGACGCTGGTTTCAGTAGGCCCTCGGCAACCTCCAGTGAATTAACATCCACGTCTTTACCTGCATGAATTGCTCACATCTACTAATGTTTTTCTTACTGCTTAAAGTTTTAATGTTTAATGTTTTTTACTCTCTCCACTAACCCTCTTTTGCTTCTCCACCTCATGCAGCAGAGTTTTTTTTTTTCCCAGGAGGGGCAGGAGGTCAGGATGCCCTCCATATTATAGTAATGGGATATATAGTTCAGCATAACTAGCAGCTTGGTAAAACCAAGAAGTCTAGGAACCAGAGGCCGTTAGATAAACAATAGCTAAGAATGCACTGATAAGCTCTGCCTGTCTCTCACAGCTTCAAGATCTTTTGGAAAAGGGAGAGGAAAAGTGGGGATTCTAAAGCCTCGGCTTTTGCTTTTGAATTTTAGTCTTCTCACTGAGGTCTTGTTTGATGTATCTCACTCCAAATAAATAGTGTTTATTCACTGTACTATTTGCGTGTATGGATTCAGTTCCTGACAATATCCACCTGTGTTGTTGCCTTCTATGCTGTGGTCTTTGTCCTTAGTTCTTTCACAATTGCTGTGACACCCCTTTGAATCTTTGGTGCTGATAGATGGAATGCCTTCTTACTTTGAAGACTGTATTTTTGGTGGCAAGATAGATGAATGCCTTATAACTTTGAAGACTGTTTGGTAGCAATCACCTTGGCTCACTGTTCAAGTGTGCTGATGGCATTAAGCTGTGATGAACCATACCTGATTTTTCACTGGGATAAGCTTGTATTTCATCCTGATATATCCTTTCTACTGAAGGTTGTCTCCTGAGTTTCACCTTTCCCAGCACGTTATTGTACCTACCTTTTACCTGCAATCTACCACTCCACTGGAGAGGTCTCTCCATTCTTTAGATGTGTGTTGGGCCCTCATGTTTTATAAACAGAGAATTGCATCCTTTCAGCATTCCAACAGTCTCTTTGTATGTTATGGTGTAAGACGGAAAGGTGAAAGAGTCTTGGCTTAAAGGATTTCTAAATGAGTCATAGAAAGTCATAGTCAAAGTCATAGACATGATTCATCTTTCCTGTGAGCTAGCAAACCAACCAATACCAGTATCCCTCCATGCCCACTCAACCAGGACTGTCTTCTCCTCAGCTGCTGCTCTCCAAGGAATCTCCTTGCAAGAACTCTGCAAAGCTGCAACCTGGTCACAACCATCCACTTTCATCCACCATTATAGACTCAACTGCAGAGCTAGGAGGGATGCTTGCTTTGAGAGGGCTGTCCTGTCTGGCAGTTACTTGTCCATCCTTCCTTGGTAAGCTTTTTAATCACTCATTGTGTAAGGTGCAGAGACCATGAAGAAGAAGAAGTTGCTTACCTATAACTGTGGTTCCTTAAGTGGTCACCTGTGCCCTCACACACACCTCCCCTACCTCCCCTGTTTCAGTTCCCTGCTATAGGTGGACATCTAAACTGAGGAGAAGTAGCTTGGTGGGCTCTAGCATGTGTGGTATGGGTAGGGCTCCCACCAAGCTACTCAGCTCTGGAACGTTCTGGTGGACTTCTCTGTGCAGACGCAAGACCCATTGTGTGAGGGCACAGATGACCACTCAAAAAACCACAGTTAAAGGTAAAGCATCCTGTTCCCCTCCACCCCCGCTTACTCTTTTATTATTGAGCTGGGTTGAATATCTGGTCAGAAGGAAGAACAGTGTTGCAAGCATGTTGTATTCATCTGCCTTATTGACCCTCCTGGATTTGAATTTAAGTCCCTTGAATCCCATCTTGGCAGAAAGGTGAGATATACATTCAACAAACAAATGAACAAACAGATTTGAGACAAATCTAGAGGGTAAGAGTGCACATGTGGTTTGAACATTGGACTATCATTCTGAAGACCAGGGTTCAAATCTCCACGCAGCCATGGAAGCTCACTGGGTTACCTTGCGCAAGTCACTCTCTGTCTCAGAGGAAGCAAAGGGCAAACCTGCTCTGAACAAATCTTGCCAAGAAAACCCCATGGTAAGTTTGCCTTAGGGTCATCATAAGTCAGAAACAACTTGAAGATACACACAACAACAACAATAGGATGTAAAATAATCTGTGTAACATGCACAGTTTAATGAAATTCTAATATAGAAATTTTAATGATGATGAATTTTTGCAAGCTATGAAAATGTGGCAAAACATCCACAAAAGAGATGTTGAAGAACTATTACAGTGGCAGAGACAGGAGTGATTAATTTTGCAAGAAATGATTCAAAAAGTATGGAAATACACTTCTTAAGCGTCCTACATAATTTTACTAGATCGTACAATTTGCAGGAAAATGTGATGAAAGTGATGTATTGGTGGTATCTCCCACTGAAAAGAATCTCTAGAATGTTTAGAAACGTGGAGTAATGTTGGAAATGTGATTAAAGAGACTGGAAACTTTTCCCATCAGTGGTGGGAGGGTGATAGAGTGAAAAAAATTCTGGTTTATGGTATGTTCTAAAATGAAAAAAAAAATTGAAGATAAAAATCAATGTGACACCAGAATTTTTTTCTATTGGGCATTTTCAACTTTGACAGGAATTTGAGAGAAGTGGAAAGACTGATGCGAATGATTACAACAGGCAAAATCATGCTTGCCAGATGCTGGAGGAAGGCCTCTATTCCTGCAGAAGAATAGTAGGAGAAGTTGATGGAGATGGCAGAAATGGAGAAACTTACTCATATGTTAGATAAGAAGTCAAATTCCAAGTTTTACAAAATGTGGCAACTTTTTTCAGACTATCTCCAAAGTAAAAAAAGGTTTTGTTAATGGATTTAAATGTTGATTTTTGTAATTTTCCAAATGGGTGTGTTTAGAGTACGGTAAGGAAGGAAGAAATGACGCGTTCCTATTTTGTTTCATATCTGTGATAATGAGGGCCTCTCTTTGAATATGAGAATGTCAAGTTTATCTAGATGATTATATAGTAGTTATTTATTATTATTTTATGTTTAAGAAGTTAACTAAATAATTTATCAAGAATGAGGATATTTAAGATATTTTTAATTAGGTTAATGGACTGCTTATCTTCTATGATTTATTGTGCTCATTTTTTTTTAAATGTCACATTCAGACTTTTCAGTTTCTTCTCATACTGGTAATACAGGGTTAAATGTAGATAATAGGTAACAAGCTGGTGCTTTGTCAGTGGGGATAGTTCATTAATTTTTTTTTTCAATTGTCAATACTGTGGATATATGTTGTGTATAAGATTTGTATTCTGAATGTAAGCACGTTAAGGTTATTATGTCATACTTACTCATAGTGGATTGTTGTATTTTGTCTTGTTTCTCATTTCTTTAATAAAAATATTTTTTTTAAAAAAATACCAAATGCCTAACGCTGAGCCATCATCCTGCCACCTCTCCCCACTGCTCATCCACATCCACTGCTGCCATACAGCCAACCATCTTCTAGTAAGTTTACACTGGGTGGTGGGAGCAAAGAGGGACTATGCTTAGGAACTCCTCAAACCTGGTACCACTCATGCCTGCTCAGTCCAGAGGGGCAAGAAGCAGGCATCATAATCCAAGTTTGAAATCTCCTCCATATTGTGGTGAAGAGCACTATAAAAGATGCTGTTTAATCAAGGCATGGGCCAGCTTTTTTTTTTAATGAAATAGTCTTTATTAATTTGTACTTATAAAACAAGGACAAATACAAATACACTCACAAAAAGAAAAAGAAGACAATATAAAGAAGAACATGAAGGAAAAAGAAAAAAATTATAAAAGAAAGAGAAAGAAAAAAGAGAAAAAAAACACTTAAGTAACCTACAAAAGACAATTAGATTGCTTCCAGGTTTCTTTGTTTGTTGGTGGTAACTTCATTTCAACACCTCTCTCTAAATATAAACATAATCAAAGTATACAAGTAACTATATAAATTCTGTATATGATTCTTCGCACTCTTCTTTATCCCTTCTATATACACAGTTCTATGATTCCTTTATCTATTCTATATTACTTTTATATAACTCCCTACTATCTATCCATCATTGCTCTTCTTATCAAATTAAAACCCACTCATATATTTATCTTTTATGCATCAAAACTACTAACCACTAAATCTCCCTTCTTTTCCCTTACATGTGCCGTGAAAGGCTTCCATCTTCTTAAATATGATTCTGTCGAACTCCCTTTTAATATAGTAGTGAGCTTGTCCATTTCTGCAAGCTCCATTATGTGTTCATCCATTCACTAAGATTAGTGAATGGATGAACAATATTTAGCAGAGATTATTCTTGCTGCTGTTACCATATATTTTATCAAGTCTTTATATTGCCTTTCTCCCCATCTGATAAATCTACCACATTAAGAAGAAAGAATTCTGGTTGGAATATAATATTTATCTTTAAAATCTTTTGCATGCATTTACAAATTTTTAGCCAAATTTTTAAACTTTACCACACTGCCACCACATATGAAAAAGGAGCCTTCATGGTGTTTACATTTTCAGCATCAACTGTTCCGCTTTTTATATATTTTAGCCAGTTTACTAGGAGTCAAATACCATTTATATATCATTTTATAGAGATTTTCTTTCAAATCATTAGATTTGGTAAATTTCAACCATCTCCCCCAAATTTCTTCTCATTGATCTAATTCAATACTATGACCTATCTGTTGAGCCCAGTATATCATGTTTGCTTTTATTTGTTCTTCCTCTGTATTTATATTCAATAATAACTTATATATTTTTAGATTAAGTGTGATTCCTCTGTACATATTAATTTTGCAAATTCATTCTTTCTACTCTCAAAACCATATTTTTATTATTATCTTTAAATTTCTCATTTAATTGATAATACGATAACCATTGTATCTCATACTCTTCCATTTTCAAACCTTGCGACTCTTTCATCATCCAGTTTCCCCCTTTCTCCTGTATTAAATCACTATATTTCAGCCATATTTTTAAATTTCCCATCCCTCTCCTATAGAAAGCCTCTTGTGGTGACACCCAACCTGGGATTTTCAGACCAAGCCCACTCTTATATTTTGTCCAAATTTTTAAAATCAGTCTCCTGATAATATGATTATTAAATCCAGTATTCACTTTTACCTTTCTGTACCACAAATAACCATGCCAACTGAATTTCAATTCATGGTTCTCTAATTTTAATAACGTTCTATTTTCCAATACCACCGATTCTCTAATCCATGTTAAACATGCAGCTTCAAAATATATCCTCAAGTCTGGAACTCCAAATCCCCCTCTCTCTTTGGCATCTACTAAAATTTTCCATTTCATTCTAGGTTTTTTCCCACCCCACAAAAATTTAGAAATTTATGCCAATTTTTAAATATGATATTTGAAAAAATAATAGGGATTGTCTGAAAAAGATACATTAATTTAGGTAGCATGAACATATTAATTACTGAAATCCTTACAAATGAAGAAATATTTATTTTCTCACATCTTCTTAAGTCCTCTTTTATATTTTCCCATATCTTAACATAATTATTTTCATAAAGTTGCTGATGTTTTGTTAAAATTATCCCTAAATATTTAACCTTCTTTACCTTCTAGATTTATTATATAGTTCCTTTTCCTCTTTATTATTCGTCTTCTTAGTAAATATCTTAGTTTTTTCCACATTAATTTTGAGGCCAAAGACTTTCCCATATGCCTTAATCGTCAATAATAATGATTTTGTGCTACTATTTGAATCTTCTATGGTAAAAACGAAATCATCCACAAAAGCTTTAAGTTTAAATTCTGCTCCCCTTATTTTTATTCCTTTTATACTCTTATTGTCTCTAATTGTTCCATTCAGATATTCTAATATCAAGATAAATAACAGGGGCGAAAGAGGACAACCTTGTCTTGTTCGTTTTTCTATATCAATATACCCTGTTAAATTCCCATTTATATTGCCTTGTTCCTTTTTCTATATCAATATACAATGATAAATTCCCGTTTATATTAATTTTAGCTTTTTATAAAGAATATATCATTCTAATCCACTCTACACAATTATTACCAAAATCCATAGCCTCTAAAATTTTAATTAGAAATAACCAGTTTACATTATCAAAAGCTTTTTCTGCGTCAATAAATATTAATGCCCCTTTTATCCGATTATGATAGTTCAAGTATTCTATTATATTAAGTACTGTTCTTATATTAAACCTGATATGTCACTTCGGTAAAAAACTATTTCGATCTTCATGGATAATATCTTGTAAACAGATTTTTAACCTATTTGCCAAAATCAATGTAAAAATCTTGTAATCTATGTTTAAGAGAAAAATCAGCCTATAATTCTTAACAGACAATACATCTTTATCTTATTTTGGTAACAATACAATATTTGCTTCCCTCCAACTCTCTGGAATTTTCTGGTTTATTAGAATTCTATTCATAATTTTCTAGCCCATCTAAAACTTTAAGAAGGTATATTTCCGGGGACATTACAAATTTTGTTTTAAATATTTTCTCTATTTGCTTATGTATCTGTAACCAAATTTTTTTAGCTTTTTACACTTCCACCACATGTGAAAAAAGGTTCCTTTTTCTCGACATTTCCAGCATTTAACTAATTTCTTATTTTTATTCATTTTAGAGATTCTAACTGGGGTTAAATACCATCTATAATAAATCTTATAAAAATTTTCCTTTATATCATAACATCTAGGGAAGTCTTGATTTACTTTCCAGGCATTTTGCCACTGATTCAAAGTAATTGTATGACCTATGTCCTGAGCCCATTTTATCATATTTGTTTTGATAGTTTTTTGTTCTAATTCTAAACTTAACAACAATTTATAAATCTTACTTAAAGGTTTTTCTACTCCTGATTTCATTATTTTATCGAATTCGTTTTCTTCTAAAATTATCCCTTTATCCTTCATATCCTCCTTATATTTCTCTGCCAATTGTCTATGGAGAAGCCAATGAGTTGAAAAGCCATCTTCTATCAATTCTTCCCTGGTTTTTAATTTAACTTTATCTCCTACTCTTTTGATTATATCCTTGTATGACAACCATTCTTTCGTTCTTATTTTCTCTAATCTATAAAAAGCTTCATGTGGTGAAGTCCAATGTGGTAATTTTAAATATAATTTTCCCCTAAGTTTTAACCAAATTCTTAAAATTGCTTTTCTAACATAGTGGTCCATAAATACTCTATTATTCCCGTATTTATCATACCAAATATACGCATGCCAGCCGTAGTATAAATTAAATCCCTCTAAATTTAATAATTTCGTATTTTCCAATAAAATCCATTCCTTTAACCACACTAACGTCGCGGCTTCATAATATAATTTAAGGTCTGGCATGCTTAGACCACCCTTCTCTTTAGCTTCTTTTAAATATTTCCATTTAATTCTAGGTTTCCTTCCGTTCCATACAAATTTACTAAGATCTTTCTCCCACCTTTTCAATGCTTTAACATTCATCAATATCGGTAAATTTTGAAACAAAAAGATTATCTTTGGCAATATATTCATTTTTATTGCAGAAATTCTCCCTAATAAGGATAAATTAAGTTTCCCCCATCTTTTCAAATCTCTTTCCAAATTCTATTGTAATTATTTTCAAATAATTCTGAATTGTTTTTCATTATTGTAATTCCCAAATACCTTACTTTTTTCAATATTTTAAACCCTGTGATATTCATTAATTCTGCTTCTTGTATTTGCGTCATATTTTTTGTAATCATTACTGATTTATCTTTATTTATTCTTAAACCAGCTACTTGTCCAAATTCTTCCATTATTTCCATAAATGATTTTATGCTTTTTCTTGGGTCTTCCAATATTATCACCATATCGTCCGCAAATGCCTGAATTTTAAATTCATGCCCTTTAATCTTCGTTCCTCTTATTTCCTCCTTGTTTCTAATTTTAGTAGTTAATATCTCTAAACACATAATAAATAACAATGGAGAAAGTGGACATCCCTGTCTCGTACCTTTATTAATTTTAAATGAATTTGATTTTTCCCCATTTACTAATAAACATGCGTTTTGATCTCTATATATTGCTTGTATCCTCTCTTTACATCTTTCTCCAATACCTAATTTATCCATCACTTCAAATAAAAAGTTCCAATTTACATTATCGAAGGCCTTTTCCACATCTAAAAATACTAATGCTACTTCTTTTTGATTCATCTTTTGGTAATATTCTATTATATCTATGATTACTCTTATATTATTTTTCAAACATCTACCCGGTACAAATCCATTTTGATCCTCGTGTACCCATTCTATCATTACCTTCTTTAACCTATTCGCTAATATTGAGGAGAAGATTTTGTAATCTATATTTAATAGTGAAATTGGCCTATAATTTCTTTTATCCTGTTTGTCCTTCCCTTCTTTCGGAATTAACACGATATTAGAATCCTTCCACAAATTTGGTGATTTTCCCTTTCTAATGGAATTTATCACTTGAAGTAACAAAGGTGCTAATAAATCTTGAAATGTTTTATAATACAACGTTATAAACCCATCCGGTCCTGGTGCTTTCCCTCCCTTCAATCTCTTTATTGCATCTTTAACCTCTTCAATTTTAATTGGTTTATCTAATTCTTCTCTTTGTGTTTCTGACAGTCCTATAATATCCACTCGATGTAAATAATCCCCTATCTTGCTTTCCTGTTTTTGTGATTGACCCTTCTCTTTAAATAATTCCTCGAAGTAATTTATTAATATATTCTTAATTTTGCTCTGTTGATAATGAATAATCTGACCTTCTTTTAATTCTCTAATACTACTTTTTTCTCTTTCTTTCCTTAACCTATAAGAAAGCCACCTCCCTGGTTTATTTGCATGCTCAAACTGCCTTTGTTTTATAAATTTCAGTTTCTTCTCCATTTCTTCCATAGTTAACAAAGAAAATTGCTTTCTCAACATTTGAATATCACTCTGAATTTTGACATCTTTAGGTCTTTCTTTTAACTTCCTTTCTTTCTCCTGCAATTTATCTAATATATATACTTCTTTTTCTTTCCTTTGCTTTGATAACCAGGCTTGTTGGCTTATAAAAAAATCCCCTCATTACAGCCTTACTAGTTTCCCACACCGTCTGAACTGATTGCTCTTTCCCCAAATTATTTTCAAAGAATTCTTTTAATTCCTTTTCTGCTTTCGCCACAATCCCTTCATTTTTTAATAAACTCTTTTTTAATTTCCAATTCCAAATGTTTTCACCAAATTGTACATTCAATAATATTGGACAGTGATCTGAAATGGTTCTGGGCAATGTTTCCATGCTAGTGATATTTTTTTTCAAATCCGAAGATACAAAAAATCTATCGATTCTGGACCATGTTTTGTGTCGATCTGAATAGAATGTAAATTCTCCTCCATTTCTTTTATTACTTACTTCTTCTAAAGAGAAATAATCTAATAAATAAATAAAATAAAATAAATAAATAAATAAATAATAAATTAAAGAAACTTTTTGGTCATTTCCCCTGCCCTATCTTAGTACTTCTCAAACCTATACCTGATCTATCTATTAAGGGATTCAGAACCCCATTCCAGTCCCCCATAAGAATCATTTTATATTCCTCTAAATCAATTAATATCTCTAGTAACTTTTGATAAAATTTGCTTTTATTCTCTAAGGGGCCATATACTGCTATCACTAATACTTTTAAATCTTTAATTTTTACCTCAACTGCTACCACATGTCCTGCCTCATCACTATATATTTGTTTTGCCTCATGTCTATTATTCACATATATCGTTACACCTTTTTTCTTTTTATTAATCGACGAAGAAAAACTTTGTCCTAATTTGGGATTTTTGATATATTTCAGGTCTTTACATCTGATATGGGTCTCTTGAATTGCTAATATATCTACTTTTAATTTTTCTACCTGATGAAATATACGTTTCCTTTTATACGGAGAGTTTAGGCCACGAACATTCCAAGATAAAAGTTTTATTTTCATTTTGTTTTAGGTCAATTTTAATTAATATTACTCAATCCCAATCTCTTCTGTTTGTTCTTCTTCCAGTCCTAAATCTAATTCCTGTAATGAACTCTGTTCCTCTTCTCCTATTTCTTCTTCCTCTCCCTAGATAAAAAAGTCAGAGAAAAATATTCAAGAATCATATGTTATATGATTTATGCAGCAAGGATCATATTTGCTAAACATTGGAAGACAGAGAATTCACCTCAGATAAAAGAATGGTTACAGAAATTATACAAATTCGCAGAAATGGATAAGTTAACCTTGTACCTAAAGGATAAGTCGAAAGAAACATTTAATCGGGAATGGGAAATATTAAAAGGTGTATGGGAAGAGAATTGGGGTAAAATAGCGTTGATAGGTAAGTATGATTAAACTGATTTAATGGAAAATTTATTAAGAGTGAAATAAAGGGAACAGTGGAAAAAAAATAATAAAAAGGATTTATTAGGATTAGAATTAAGAAAGATATAAGAATTATTGGTAAGAGGAAAGCAGAGTAGAATACAGATAAGTAACTGTACAAATAATAAATAAAGGAGCAGGAAGACAAGAAGAGGAAAGTCGCACTCAATGGAAAAGAAAAAGAAGTTAGAGAATGTATGATGGAAAAAGAATGGGTTATGTATGGAGGATTGATACTGGAAGTATTGAGAGTCTATAAAGGGGATGCAGGGAAATTAAGAAATATGAAGATTGCAGTGCCCATGAGAGTAATTAGGTATGGGTATGTATTTTTACTGGTATTTGTGTTAGTGAAGGAGAGTGTATGTTATGAAGATAGGGAAATAGAGAGGATATGTATGTAGTGTATGTAGTGTTATAGATGTACATGTGTTTATGTGTATGTAATGTGTAATGTAATGTAATGTTGTGTAATGTAGTGTATTGTTAATTGTGATTTGTAAGATTGTATGTTTAATAAAGTATATTTTAATAATAATAATAAAAAAAGAATTCTATTCATAATTTTCTGTAGTGGCTTTTCCAATTTCTTATAAAATATTTTATAATACAAAGCCATCAAACCATCTGGGCCAGGTGATTTATTTCCCTTCAACTGTTTAACTGCGTCCCTTATTTCATCTACTGCAATCTCTTTATTTAATCTCTCTCTCTGTATTTCTGTCAATTTTGGAATCTTATGTTCACTAACGTATTTTTCTATTTGAGAATCGGTAACTTCCTGTTTTTTGTATAATGCTTGGAAATAATTATGGAATACCTTAAATATTTCTTTTTCATTAGAAATTATTCTATCTCTTTGCTTTAATTTCATAATCAATCTTTTAGTTCTCTCTTTTTTCAATCTATATAATAACCATCTTCCTGGCTTATTGCCGTATTAAAAATTCTTTTGTTTTACGTAATCTAATTTATTTTCTTTTTCCTCCATCATCGTCATTTCTATTTGTTTTTGTAATATTTTTATTTGATTCCTAATCCTATCATTTGCTGGAGTTTTAAGTAGTTCTAATTCTTTCATTTTAATCTCCTTAGACATTTCATTTATCTTTTCCTGTTTCTTTCTTTTCCATTCATTATTTAATTTCATGGAGTCCCTCTAATTACTGCTTTTTCTGCATCCCTTACTATCATATCCTCTACTTCGTTATCTATATTAAATGTAAAATATTCCACAAGTGTTTCTTTGCATTTCTCAACTACTTTTTCCTTATATAATAAAGTTTCATTCAGTCTCCATTTATAACTTTGGTGTCTTTTTTAAAATGATCCTCTAACCAGATTGATATTTGATATTGTTCTAGGTAGTATTTCTATTTTCCCTATATTTCTCCCTATAATATTAGAAACCCATACCATATCAATTCTAGAGCATGAATTATGTGTATTAGAGTAAAAGGTAAATTCCCTTCTGTTTCCTTCTTTTAACCTCCACATATCAATTATGTGCAGTTCTTTAACTAACTCAAAAAATTCCTTTGCTAATTTATGTTGATTTCTGTTAATTAACTTTGTTGAAAATCTATCCATATATGGGTCTACCACTCCATTAAAGTCTGCCAATAAACACCAATGTTCATAGTTTACTTTTAATAATATGTCCTTTAATTTTTTATAAAATGAATTCTTTTCTGTTACTGGAGTGTAGATTCCTATTACCAATACTTTATAATTATTTATCTGAATTTCAACCCCTACATATCTTCTTTTTTTATCTGTAAACACCAACTTAGGCTCCAAATATGATTTGGCATATAAAACTACTCCATTTTTTTTTTGCTCGGACCGGCCGACACAAATTCTTCTCCTAATTTCTTCTTCATCAACAATTTCACATACTTACCTTTAATCCTTATTTCTTGAAGACATATTAAATCTAATTTTAATTTTTGTAAGTAGTGAAATATTAATTTACATTTTTTTAATGAATTCAAACCTTTCACATTCCAAGTAAGATTTTCCATTTAGATAACGCTTCTTTTAAATATATATTTTTATAATTATCCAAATGTAAGTGTGTGTGCGTGCGTGCGTGTGTATATATATAGAGAGAAAGAGAAAGAGAAAAGAGAGAAAATTAATTCTCAGTTCTTTCTTTATTCTCAATCTAAGGCAACCCTCTTCAAACTTCCCTCCCCCGCTTTTCTTCCTATTTTACCCTCTTATTCTTCCCAATCATCCTATCCCACTAAATCTCACCACCTACTTATTAAGTTTTTTTATTGTTGTTATTCTCCTTCTGCTTCCTTTTACTCCTTGTCTGAAGCTTCCAGATCAAGAAAGTTTCTTTTTTCCTGTGCTTTTTTTTTACGCTCTCTCGTCCTTTTTTGAGTCTTTTCTTTGTTTTCTCTTTACTCTTTCATTCAAATCTTCTTCTGGAGGGTCACTGTCATTTGATTCTAAATTATCTTCTTGGTTCTTAGGTACTTTTCAGAATTCTTTCTTTAATTTTTTTCAGGAATTCTGTGTCTTTCTCTATTGTATTTATTCTGTGCCATTTCCACACGGGCATATTGCCCACGCTTAGGGTGACCTCTCTTGGAGGTCTTCTTCACTGCGGGGTGCACTAGCACAGTTAGAAAAAATGAGGCTCTAGACCTCAAACTGCTCTAGCGCAGCTGCAGGGGTGGCGCTGTGAGTTTTATAAAAACCACCTTCGCAAGTGGTTTTTACGAAACTCACCCGCGCTGCCCCGTGGCAGCCCCTGGTGAAGAACTGCAGAGACACGGTAGCGCGTCCCTGCAGATCTGCCAGGGGGCGGGCTTCCGGCTGGCGTGCTGTCCTAATTGGTGGAGCGCTGCCGGAAGCCACTGGCCGCCATTTTGGGCGCCACCGGACGCCGCCAAACGCCGCCGAATTTCGGTGGTGTTTAGAACAGCGAATACGCACTCCCCGCAGGGACGGAGCAACCCGCTCGCAGGTAAGCTCGGCCCCTGCGTGCACCGCCCCGTTTCGGCCTCCCCCATGAGGAAAGGGTCTATATTTTTCTTCTTTATAGGTGAGGTTAACACCATCAAGCTTGTCCCAACTGAATAGAATTCCTTCCCTTTTTAGGACATCCACCAGAAAAAATAGTCTTTTCTCTTCTTCAATAATTGTGCTGGTATTTCCTTCAATATTATTATTTGCTTCCCATCAATCTGAATTCCTTTGCTTTAATGTACCTTCAAGATCTTATCTCTTATTGTTTTTCTTACACATTGTACAATTAAGTCTCTTGGAAGATTCTTCCTTTTAGAAGTTAGGGAGCTAATTCTATAAATACAGTCCACTTCCATCTCTAGGAAATCTTCACTACAATAACGTTCTTTCTTGTATTTTCATTCAGGGTTTCCATCACAACTCTAAATCTCAACCATGATTCCTTCTCTCTCTGTTCCATTAGTGCTTGCCAATCTAATTGTCTTTCTAATTCTTGATTTAAATCTTTTGTTTCTGTCTTTAGATTCTGAATTTCTTCCACATAATTATTGACTTGTGTTACAAATGCTTGCATTATGTTGAACTTTGTGTTCAAGTCTTCAAGTGTCTGTTCTGTTTCTTTTCTGAAATCATGCATCTCTTTCATAAATTTTCTCATATAAAAGGGAACACCTTCTTCTATTGAAGCTCTTCCAGGTTGTACTTGTGGAACTTCATTTACTTTGGCTCTTTTTGTAAAACTTGTCATCTTTCCTCTTATCTTGGTTTTCTTCTCTCATCCTCCCTGGACTTTCTTTCATCTCCTTCTTATAATGCACACCTTCCTCTATCACGCTCTCTCACCTTCTCCAACCTTCTTCTACTTACTTCAGCTTTCTTAGTCTTTACTTCTCCTTCCTATTTCCTCCTGTTTGCTTTCATCTCCTTTCTTCCTTTCAATTCCTTTCTTCTTTCCTTCCGTCCTCCTTCCTTCTATCTTTGTTCTCATCCTTATAACTTCCTCAGACCTTCTTCCACTTTCTTAAGATCTGCCTTAAACCTTTATCACTGTCCTTGCACAAAAAGAGGGTAAAAAACCGCAGGTCCAACCCCCCCCTCAAAAATACTTCAAAAATACTTTAGTCCAGATTTGAGTCTAGTGCCAACTCTATTGCAAGTCCAAGAAGATCAACAACAGGAGGGATTCCCAAATAAAAATACTTAAAAAGGAAAAAAAGAAGAAGAAGAAGAAGAAGAAGGGAGGAAAAAATATTCCACAAAATCAAAAAGAACACAAGGGGATGAAAAACCAAATAAAAATCAAAACAAAAACATCAGCATAAATCTCTGTTTCATTCAGTCAACAGGATTTACTTGCACTTTGACTCACTGTTCAATACCATCCAACAATTGACTGAATGGGTCTACTCTAGTCAGGACTCTACTGTAGTCAGAACTCCCCAAGTTCTGATGACTCTCCAGTTCAAAATACCCAAGAACTGCTATTTTTCTATTTCTTAACCTGAGCCAGTAATGTGCCCAGTAACTGTCAGGTTAGCCAGTAGAAAAATAACTACAGTTCTTTGTAGCTCCATTCATTGGTTGCAAGCTTTTTTGAAAAAAGACTTAATATCCAAAACAGCAAGAACAGCTGAGATAAGGCTGTTTTATGCCTTAAAAACAGGTCTTTCTCACAGCTGTTCATCCTTAGTTGTCTTGCCAGTGCTCACACCTTTGCATTTGGGAGTTTTAGGAAATACTTCTTGCCAACACTAGGGGAGGGCAACTTTTCAGTGATCCTCACTCACTCACTGTGGGGGGCATATTTGGGTGGCAGAGCAGTGGGGGGGAGTCCAAAAACACTCAGTTTTTTTTATTAATACTGCCATTGTGATGCCAGATTTTGGACAGAAAGTTTGAAAAGAAACACTGTTTCTCTTAAGAGCAAATGCTGTGTGCAGCACAGACCTTGTATTAGAACAGTCTGGTGCCTCCAGGAACCTCCCAGGAGTGCAAATGTGATCTAATGCAAGATGCAGCACCTCCCACGTTGCTTCCAACTGAAATAGCCTCTCTCCCCCTCCTTCCTTCCCTCCCTTTCTTTTTATCACCAATATCTCTCTGTCACAGAGTTCTGCTGGCATGGCAGCAGAGGCTGGGAGGGGCATAAAATGGGGTAGGGTCATTATGTGGCCTTCCCGCCTTCCCCGCTCACCCTTTAAATGGTATGTGGCTTGGGATGACTCCTGTACTTCTGTACAAATAAAACTGACAGTTTAACAGAGGTCTTAAGAGGTTTTCCAAAAAGGGTGTTAGAATGTTTTTCAGTGCCTTAACTGTTGCATAAGATCATAGTGAGAAAGCAAACCTTGAAACCATAGCTGTTGGATTTTATGTTATGGGCAGACAATTCATCTGTCTAATGAGGTTGCTGTATTTTTCTGTCCATGGTTTTAGTTTTACATGAGTAGTGCTGGGACTCAGGCCTGCTATAATGTCATGTTTGCTACCTGCAAGAATTTCCTTTCTCACTTAGCTCAATAGGATGCATTTTGCACTTGCTCAGATACTTTCTTTTCATGGCTTTTTAAACAGAGAGAGAGGGAGAGAGGGAGAGAGGGAGAGAGAGAGACCCAAGCCCGAAGGAGTTACAAGTGTCAAGCATTTTTTCAGTGTGAATTATTTTCTAGTTTCATCTTTCAGGCCAGAGGGTTCTCAGGCAGATGTAAAGATACGAAAAATGGCTAAAGCAAGAAAAGCTGAAACATTTCTAGAAAAGTAACCAATTTTCTGCAGTTGATATAAGACCTTCCCAAGCCAGTCATAACATTGCATCCAAGCAAAAGTTATTTCTAGGTCAGTAAAAAAGCTAGATTAAACATGGAAGACTCAATGTCATATTTAATGGCTACAACATAGGCAATGCTGTGGCATTTCTCTTATGGGATACAAAAATGCAAACTTTGCATGGTGACTATTGGGGATGTATCTGAATAATTTGAAAGAAAATCAGTAGAATTTCCTGTAGAAAGAATTTGTTATCTGATTCTCTGAATCCTTTCAGATATTTTGTATCCAGACAAATGAAAATGGTGTTTTTAATGTAAACACCTTGAATTTCTGCTCTTTTTAACCATTGTGTATCAGAAGTTGATCAGGATGATAATGTATCCTCAATAATGATTCAGCTATGAACATCTCCTCTTCATTCCCCTGAGGAGCTGTTAAAAGAAATATAGTAGAGTCTCGGTTATCCGACCTAAACGGGCGGGCGGAGGGTCGGATAACTGAAATGTTGGATTAGCCGGAGGCCCGTGGCAGCCGCCATTTTGGGGGTGTGTCTGGGGGCATGTCTGGGTGTGTCTGGGGACCCGGAAATGCCTACAGCCATGCCCCCAGGTAGCCGCGACGTCGGTTAATCCAGAAGGTCGGATAACCGCATGTCGGATAACCAGGACTCTACTGTACATTATATTGCTGTGACTGAGATCCTACAGTGTAGTGTAAGTAACTTCCAGCAGAGTTACATGGCACTTTCATTGGGCAATGCTCGTACTGATGCAACATAGTGCAACAGCAATGCACTGTGCAAACCCCAGGATGTGTTGAAAGTGGAATAATAGCCCTATAACAGTCTAGTGCGGAAATGGCCAAAGAGTTAAACTGCACTTCTATGCCATTTCCGCATGGGATGAGAGAATCGCCCCATGCCGGTACTTACCGGACTTTTTGGCTCCACGCTTGGGTCCAGGCTGGTCCGGAGCAGTGCATGGCCGCCACTCCGCACTGCTCCAGGGATGAAAATGGCGGCTTCCAGTGGTCGAGGCTCTCCACCAACTGCTGAAGCTTGCCAGCCTAAAGCCCGCCCCCGGCAGATCGCAGGCTCACACTGGTGCGAGCCTGCAAATCTGCACCAGAGCACGAGCACGGAGTGGCATGCTCTGTACTTTTGAAAGACCTGTTTCAAGCGGTCTTTCAAAAGCACGCTGGACGACCACTTCGGGTCATTCTGGAGCAGGCTGAGGTGCGGAACTACACTAAGTAGGTCCGACCCAGACCGCTCCCAGGTGCAGACGTCCTCCCTGGAGGATGCTCTGCACCATTTCTTTAAGCCCGTGCAGAAATGGCCCTAGTGGAAGGTTGGGATCCGCTGATGTTACCAAGTAAACAAGCATACCCAGAGAAATAGGTGACACTAACTTCAAGAACTTTACAGCATTGTATGTGTGATTGCAGCTTCAGAGACCAATTCCACTTTTAAAGAGAAAATGTCACTGAATAGTTACACCGTCCAAGCTTTGATAAATTCTAAGTCTGATTTATGCATTGTCAAACCCCATCTTATAAATAAAGAAATACTCTGGAAGAGAAACAATTCATTATTAAGGAACTAGGAGAATCAGCTTTCCCAGTCACAAGAGTTCACATTATTTTTAAGGACGGGTAAGGATCCTAGGACCTGGCTATCTGTTCAGATATCCCAGTATGCCTTTTAATTGGTAATTGTTTGGCCAAAGAGGCAGCTGGGGACTGTGTAGCTACTTTTCACTGGACAAAAGAGAAACAACTAAAAGACCAAGATCGAAAGACCGGGATTTGGTCCCCACAAAGATGGCGGACTTAGAATGATCTGCTTAAATTTCAAGAAAGTGGACCTATTTTTAAGGAAAGGGATGAGTTATTAGCTGAGGGGATAAAATGCTCATGGCTTCAATATGCTCAACTGTATTCAAGATTTAAACAGGACAGTAGAGAGGGAATAATCAACAATATGAAGACAGAATTTGATCTTATTCTTGAAAGAGGGAATAGACATCTGATAGCAAAATTGAATAGATTACTATTAAATTGGGGAACGGAGCAAGAAGTAATTTAAAATACCCTGATGCAAGGGTGCAAAATATTGGAAAACGAGTAAAAGTCTATTATTGGGAACAAGCTTGGAAAAATGTAAGATTCACGAGTTGTCAAGGGTTTAAAGAAAAATTTTATAAATAGAGAGAAACAACTTTTAGAAACAACCTCAGAAGAGAATAAAGATGATGTCCTTGAATCAGGAAATCTGGAATGGCTTCAGCAAGCAAAATTAATTCCAGCAGAGGCAGAAGGCTCACCTAGAAATACTGTTGAACATCCAACATAGGACATTCTGGATCAAGTTAAGGAACTAGGTGAAACAAATGCACTAATAAAAGAATTGGAGAGAACTGAATAAATAAGAATAAATGGGCAATTCAGAGGTCAGGTACACAGAAACAACCTGAAAGGAAATATCGGTGAAAACATTGCAGAGTGGTCTAGAAGAGGTGGTGTCAGAAATGTAAGAAATCTGCAAGGGAACATTGCTCCAGGTGGCAAATGTTGAAACCAACCAGAGTGCAGAGTCTGTGAACGTCAACAGTGGGGTAGGGATTATGACAGTTAGGGCCTCAGCTTCTGCATGGGGCTGTTATAGCTTTTATAAATCTGCTGCAAATTTAAATTCCAAAGATAGAAATGTGCCTGACAAAGCTGATAAAATACAAGATGGTGACTGCAAAGTGAAAGAGAAGAGCAAGGATGAAAGAAGAACTGAGAGCAGTATAAGAAACAGCAAAAAGGATGCCTGTGGACTCAGCCAGATACCACTGGGATACTCATCAAGTGTACATCAGTGGTCACCAATATCCAGAGAGAGGACCATTTCCATAGACTGACCAGGCCCTACTCACTGGGAATGACTAGAATGTACATCAGAGGGACTACCAGGCAAGAGCTGCTTATATGGACAGATACTGTGATAACAAAGATTTGATGGAAGTACCACCACAGATACTACACTTTGTTAAACCATCAATTGCTCAATCACTTGCTCTTTGCAATACCTGTATAATTCTGTATGGGTTCATGTGAATTACAACTGTTGTAATGCGAATTCAAAGTAAAGTTTAAAGGATGAACATACATCACTTAGTTATTTAGCTTTAGTTTTTAGCATCTTAAGTGGGTGGTTAGAAGTGCACATGAATGGTATAGATTATTACTATGATATATGCTTAATTAATTATAAGTAAAACACCAGGTATAATGAAATGTAACTATTTTAATGTGAGTAAGTAGTAACTGGTATGTTTGGATGTTAAGAAAATTGTGGCCTTTCCACACATGGAGGGAGAAATGGAGGGAAACGCGCTGAAACGGAGCTTACCGGTAGCCAAGTAAGTCCGTCGCCACGCAGAGCAGCGTGAGTTCACTGCTCCACACTCCTGCGGCGTCCTGCGGCATCCAAAATGGTAGCTTAAGGCTGGCAGAGGCTCTCCACCAACCAGAGAAGCTCGCCAGCCGGAAGCCTGCCCTGGCAGATCTGCAGGCATGCACTTGTGTGCGCCTACAAAACTACACCGGGGCACTGCGACGGAGTTGTATGGGGCTGCACGCTCCGTGCCTCTTAAAAACTTCTTGAAAAGAGGTTTTTAAAAAACACGTGGCGCCACCACTTCCAGTCGCTTCAGAGTGGTTTGAGGTGTAGAACCTCAAAATTATAAATGACCCAGCGCACTTCACAGTGTAGACGACCTCCGTTAGAGGTCGCACTACACCGTTTTAATTACCCCGTGTGAAAAGGGCCTGTGTCAATATGTAATGTATGAGATAGTAAGAGGAGTATGGTAAGTATTGTAACATGTTAAATCTTTTGTTTGTGTTAACGTACGAGACCTGATTGTTCTTCATAGAGAACTATGGAGGTCTCAATAGAGCAATGACTTCTGAGGAGGGGTGTGAAAAGGGAGGAGATGGGGAAACCTGTCTGAAGACAGCAAGTCACAGCTCAAGGAATGCTGTGAAGGGGGCCTTGCAGGAAATGTTAAAAAACAAAGCAAAACAGAGGCTTGTTTCTGACAGAAGGCAGATAAGGGAAAGATAGAATAGAGTTAGGGGACAGATGACCTAGAGACAGGCAATTTCCGCACTAGACTGTTACAGCACTATCATTCCACTTTCAACATCCTATGGAATCCTGGTGTTTGCAGTTTAGGGAGGGGCTGGCTGACTGGCCCCTCCCTAAACTGCAAACACCAGGATCCATAGGATGTTGAAAGTGGAATGACAGCACTATAACATTCTAGTGCGGAAATGGCCAGAAAAAAGCTAATAGATAGGAACAGATGTAACAGAGACAGGAGAGTCAGATGGGGGAAGAACTGGCTCTGGTTTTGTTGAGCTATGAATGGTTAAGTTCAAGGGTTAGCATGTTATATCTTGTGTCTTAATGAACTTCCACTTGTTATTCTTTGTTTAAACTGTCCTTGCCTTTCTTTACAAGCCTGATAAAGAGTTGGGTAACTGTTAACACAAAGGCCTTTTTCGCACCCCCACTCCCAACCCACAACGACAATGGGATTGTGATGGGCGATGACGGTTCTGCGTGACGTCATCCCAATCCCATCATAATCCCATGGCCATCCCTTGCAATCACGAAGTAAGTCATTGACAGGTTTTTCTTCTCAATGAACTGTGACTGTGCAGTCCTTCCACCACCCTCCCACATTTACCTGCTGTGCAGAGGATCAGGAAGTGCAAGGGCTGCACTTCCTCCCCCAGCACAGCCTGGGAAAGTGCCGGGTTGCGCTGTGGAAGGGGGGGCAGGCCCGTTGCACTTCTTCCCTTCCAGCAGGCAGCCAGTGTGGAGGGGAGCACTTCTGTTGTGCTCCCCTTCCAGAAGAGCGAACTCTGGGATCTCCATGGGATGGATTCGCCCAAAGGCAAGCTGCAGAAAGGGCCAATAAGACCATAAAACAACACTGCCACTGGACCACAATGGGAGGGTTCACCTTGAAGTCCAGTACCCTATCCAGCATGGGATTAAGAGGGGGAAAGGGCAAGGTGGATGACAGGAACCCAGGGTTGGAACTGTAGGCAGGGGGATCTGGAACATTCTAACACCAAAGGCAGTACCTTTCCATGGTCATGGGATTGTGTGTCCTCGTCAGGCAAGAGGCTATGCTATCAGCACAGTGGCGTAGCTAGAGCTTTTGCCACCTGTGCTACTTTTGTCAACTCAGTCATTCTCAGTCTATGTCTTTCATTCTCATATGAAAAAATCAACTGTTTAAGTCAGTCACAGCTGGAAAAAAAGTCTTTCTGACTAGTGTGTCCATCAAGAGATTGTAGTTCTTCTTTCTCCTGAGAGAGATTTCATCTTAAATACAAGCAAGCTGTCAAATGGTTTCTGATCAGAGCCTAAAATTGGACTTTTCCACTTTTTAATTGAAGGCCGAGTTATGACATCACTTAAAACCTTTATCCCTCTTACATCAGCTGTATTGGCTCTTTCCAATTCTTTCTGTGTATTTAATCTCAGTTTGGATAGTCTTAATTTCTGAGTCTTGAGGCAATTCTTGCAAGATTTTTATTGCATCCTCTTTTTCTTGTAGCTGCACAGATAACTTTTCAGACACCTGCTATATTTTAATATCTTCGTCTTCATCTTCTTCTGACCCATCTTTAGGCTCTCTTGATGGCTGTTTTTTTTTTAAGTACATCAGGCGTATTCTGAATAGAGACTTTAAATTGCCTGAACTTAGCCAAAAAAACTCACAAAATACTCAGAATATATCCTTGTCCTCAATTGAGTCTTTTCTGATTTGATTGTCATATTCCAAAAGTGGAGCCATAACTACTTCCATCCAGTATTCAGTGTATTCTCAAACAAGGCAGCTTCTGTTCCCTAACAGTAGATAAGAACAAATCTAACACAAATTTTCTCAGGGATGTAAGAACTGGCACATTGCCCAGCAAGCAGACTGGCAGTAACCTTTCTTTAAAAAATCGAATCTTCATAATAGCAAACATGACAATTTTAAAATTAAGAAAAAAATCTACTATTGATTTTGTTAGAATAATAATTATTTTTTGATGGTTGCTATTATTCTTTAATGCTTGATAATTAGTTTAAACTAATATAGAATATAGAATAAGTTGATAAATAATTACAATTATTATAAGGGATGTTTATTAATCAACTAATATTATAGGTATATAATTATGATGATAAGATTGATTAGCAACAAGTATTAACCCTGGTATAAATGTAAGGTTTTGATAGTTAGTTGTAACTGTTTAATTGATATATGCTGTTTGCAGCAAGGGAGGAATCAAATGTTTAGTTATTTGTAGTCTTTTTTAGGGCTTTTCGACACTACACTGTTACAGTGCTATTATTCCACTTTCACCCTCCTCTGGAATCCTGGGGTTTGCTCTTTAGGGAGGGGCCTTTAGAATTCTCAAGCCAGAGAGCTCTTGGGCCTCAGGAAACTATAAACCCCAGAATTCCACAGGATGTTGAAAGTGGAATAATAGCACTATAACAGTGTAGTGTGGAAAGGCCCTTAGTTTTAAATTTTTGGGATTCTTTTGGAAGAAGGATGTGCTACTGCCTCTGCTTCTGGTAGAGTAGGGATTTTTAATGCATTATTATTTATGCTTTGATGTTGTAATGAGTGGTAATAGACAGGGCAAGTATAGAGGTTTTAAGTTTAAAAAAAATACTTGGAAAAGAAAAAAAGAGGAAGACTACATTGTAGATGGGATTGATTCAATCAAAGGAGCCTTGACCCTGAGTCTGCAAGACCTGAGCAGGGCTGTTGATGATAGGGTGTCTTGAAGGTCTCTGATTCATAGGGTTGCCATATGTTGAAGGCAGCTTGATGGTAAATAACAATATCACTACATTCCCTCACCCCACCATCAACAAAAGCTACTAACAAAAATGTAAATTAATAAAACCAGAAAGAACAGGAACAAAACATAGGACTTTCTGGTCTTTTTAATGAGTTTGGATGTGTCCTAAGACAGGTCCAGGTACAGTTTGGTTGCCATACTTCTTACTTTGCACAATAGAAAAGACTGAATAGAAAAGAATTTTCTGATCTGTCAGTCCTGTTCCAGAATCAACATCTTTAAAAAGGATTAATATCTCACATGGCAGCTCTTTCTGCTTGTCTGCTTTTCACAGAATAAAGTGTAAACATCCCCACATTTCTCAGCTCACAAGCAATGAAATCCTAGACATGTCTGCTCATATGTAAATCTCACTGAGTTCAACGTAGCTTTTGCCAAAGTAGATGGATATAGGATTGCTGTGTAACAGAAGTAGCAAGAAAAATTTATTTCAGAATAAATGTGCTATGCAACATGGAATATAATGTGTTGTGTGACAGCACATAATGAATTTATTTATTACTTTGATAAGGAAATGGGTGGCATCTTTATGAAATCTGTGCAAAGTACAAACTTGCAAGGGCTGGAAACATATTAAAGTCTAATTTAACATATGCTTGATACCCAGGCAAAAATAAAATGGAAAATAATGAATGAATGTTTCCAATTATAAAAGCAGAATAGCCAGAGTTCTGTATGACCTACTTAGCTATGTAACTCCTGTCATTATGTAGATAAGTGGTATCTCCCAGCCTGACTCTCTCAATCCCCATTTACCAGGCAGCAGCAGCAGCTGTGAGTAACAGAGCTCTGTTCCTCTGTCAATCAGGAAGCAGCTGGCTTCCTATCCCCTCTTGTGAGTGATCTTCACTGTGAGATCCAGAAACAGGTCCCTGTCACAATTCCCCCTTACACTGGAAGATTACACTTATGCAAGGAGGATGGAAATGTCAGCAGCTGTTTCCTGACCAACAAGGGAATCCTGTCTCATTGACTGTAGCATCTGCTGCCCAGTAAGTGGTGACTGGGGAATTTTCACAATCCCTATATATTTCTCTAAATTAAGGCCAGTGTTGTTAAACATTAATCATGGGGGCGGACAATAACTTGTTACACAAAAACACTATGGAGATAATCACAGAACATTGTTATACTGCAATTGCAATGTGTTAGTCTCATCTTTGCCTGGACTTTATCACATGATGATGTGGCTCTTTTGGTGTTGTACTCCTGTTGGATCATTTGGAAGTTGAGTCTTTAACCACTTGAAATAACCCATTAATGCTGTATTGCCATGGTTCAGTAACTACTTTGGGTGCAAACGTCTCATTCCACTTTGTTGTGATATTGAGAGCATAGTGGATGCAGCATAGGTATGGTTTCATTGATCTTCCCTTGGGGATTTCCTGGAGACTGGTTCCCACTGATGTGTCAACATGATCCTGGCAGCGCCTTGGCTGGGATAGGAACACAATGGGAACACACTCAGCCAGCTCCCTGAGAAGGGAGCGTGAGCGACATGCACCTGCCCTCTGCAACACAGCCGGCCTCTTTCCCATGCTGAGAAAGGAAGCGCGTGATTGTGCTTCAGCCCCTTCTGCATGGCTGGGGACAACGGGAGCAATGCACAATCGTAGGTGCTTAAAAGATTTTTTCCCATTAAGTGACTATCTCGCGATCACAATGCATGGGGACACGATGGCTGTGGGACCACGACAACATCATGCAAAAGCATGACCACAGACTGCTGCTGTCGCATTCCCATCACAGGACTGTGATCCCCTGAGGAAATGGCTTACAGCAGGGAAGCCCCAGATTACATTTCCTGGGTGGGCTTGTTGTGGCCAGAAAAGAGACGAAGACCAGGTTTTCAGGGAAAAAATCAAAAAGCCTTTTATTTTTCCAATCACTTGCGCAAGGACGACAGCTGTTTCCAGGACTGTCGCGCCGATTAATTAAGACAGCATCACTATATACCTTTGGTCTACCATGTCAGTAATCAATCATTCATTTAGCCAGCCCATCACAGAAGAAAAAGATCTTTGGTTAACTTTCCATTACATCATTAACTTAGCACACACGTGTACAGAAGAGAACAAAGAGTTAGTTAGAAGATGATACAAGTTATAATTCACGGTCAATTCATACATCCCACTGATCCTCCCAAAATTCTCTCAGCTATCCTTTAGAAGATAAAAGTACAAAGCAAGCCTCTTTGCAAAGCAGCCTTCAAGGTTGCACCTGCTGGGTTGCAGAAAGCTAATACAGCAGCAGCTAATACACGCGTAAGCAATTAGCACTTTCACTTATTGAAGGGGGAGCAATTCACACCTATTATCCCCAGCCTGCAGCCTTGCAGGAAAAAGGAAGTCAGCACTTTCCCTTACCGTCAATCTCAGCATTTCATTCATCCCCTTCAGGCTGAGGGGACATTGGGATTTCCAGGTGTTCCCAAGAGAACTGCCATATGTTCATTCATAGTTTTCTGGCATTTGTTTAAACATTATTTTAAATGCAGTGATGGTGCAAAAGAGTACATTGCCATTCCATTACCTTTCTGAGTATGTGTAGGCTATAACTAGAAGAAAGACATCTTTACAACACTGCTACTTGGGACAGGATTCTAAGGTAGCCTAGTGCAAGCACAATTTAACAATGCTGACAGTTAGTGAGGGCCTTTCCACACTATACTGTTATAGCGCCATTATTCTACTTTCAGCCTTCTGGGGAATTCTGGAATTTGTAGTTTCCTGAGGCCCAAGAGCTCTCTGGCTGAGAATTCTAACTGCCCCTCCCTAAACTGCAAACCCAAGGATTCTATAGGATGTTGAAAGTGGAATAATAGCACCATAACAGGGTACTGTGGAAATGGCCTTAATTACAACCCCATTTGGAAAGCTGTAACATGCTCTACTTGGGGCTGGCTTTGAAGAGTGTTTGGAAGCTTCAGCTGCTTCAGCTGGGGCAAGTTACACACTATGGCCCTGTTGAAACAGCTCTACTGGCTGCCAGTTTGCTTCCAGGCACAATTCAAGTTTATATGACCTATAAGCCTTTTATGGCTCAGGTCAGGCTATTTGGCAGACTGTACCTCTCAGTGTGAGGCATCAGAAGAGGCCCTTTTCTCAGTCCCACCACCATTGCAGGCATAGTTGCTGTGGACACAAGAGAGGGCCTTCTCAGTGGCTGTCCCTAGATACTGGAACTCTCTTCCTTATTGTCCTTCTGTCAGCAGGCTAAAACCTTTTTATTCAGACAGGCTTTTAAAACAGAAAGTTTATAAAGAATGGGCTGGGGGTGTTGTAGTGTTATAAATGTTATTTTTAAGAGCTTGTTATCTTTTTAAATTGCATTTTATCCTTTTAGTGAAGTGTGATTGTAATATTGTAAATAGTTTAATTCTGTTTTAATACTCACTTTTTACATGTTTGTAATTGTATAGTTCTTTTAAATTGTGAGACACTTTTATGAACAAGCAGGATGTAAATAACTATAACAACAACAACAAAAACAGTGTTGATCCGAAAGAAAATTTGTGTTATTTATGTTGCAGAACAGAGATAGAGACCCACGGATTAAGGAAAATCATTTATTTGTCTCAGTGGGATCATTCCCAAAAGACTGAACCCTGCCCCTTCATATTCACAGCAATTTATACATTTCCAGTGCAATCATCACATGCTCAAGAAAGAAAACAGATCTTGTTGTACTTAAGTTCCCACCAGTGTCTACAACTGTTGCAAATCTTCTGTAGTGCAGCCAAGGGCTAGTGTGTCAAGCCAAACTGATAACATTTCATTATACAAAGTTTCTTTGTCTTTCCTTCAAACACAGAGGGACTTCAACTGCCAGAGGTCATCTAGACTGTCCCACTTTATTCTTCCACTATAGTTAACAGGAAAAAGGTAGGAAAAATAGTGAAAATAGCATGGGGTATTCATCTTCCTGAGCTGGATTGATAGTGGTTTCATAATAACATCATTATTTAATTGCACAATTACAGCTTCCTGATTTTTTTAAAAATACCGATAATAGAACAACAGATGGAGCAAACAGGATGGTGGGAATGGTATTGTCATATTTCCAGTGCAAGAAAGCAAACACACGAACTAAAACCAATGAAACACAAATGCAGTGATGGTGTGAAAGAGTGGATTGTTACTCTACTGCCTTTCCAAGCAGAGAAGAAGCTGTTTTCAAACAGAACTGAAATAATTGACTAGTATGAGGAAAGAAAAAGCTAGAGTGAAGTAATGTGAGAATGTAGACAGAAGCTTCTTAAAACAGGCACTTGTCTTGAATTGTCAGATTTCTGAGAAATAGATCCAAACAATAATAAAGAATCATAATTTTTTTCATTGATGGACTAATTCTACATTTGTTTGTCCTGGGAGTATGCTATGCACATTTTAACTGTTTACTCATAAGTCCTACAAAGATGAATGGCCACAAGAGAGAAATATTATTTACCTCTTACTGTGTAAATTCCACCAAGTAAACCAAACATCAGCTGCAAAGGAGAAAAAGTAGGAAGTATTTGTGCTAAGCACTAGGACAAGGCACGTCTTCCACACTATATCAGTACTTGTTTGGAAATATTTTTTTTCTTTTATCAAGCAGTACCTTTCAAAGTTTGAGGGGGGGCACCTGTATTAGTCTTTTGCAGCAAAAACAACAGGATCTCGCATCTACTCTTATCTAGTCAACAGTATCTACACTTAAAGACTCGTAAGTTTTATCTGGCATAAGCTTTTGTGGACTTCAACTCGATTCACCAGATGCATGGCGTGTTGCCTCGGCTGGCAGATATTTAAACACATAGTGGTTGCATCCACGCTGATTTAAAAGACCAGGACGTCCCAGATATAATTCCTGTTCTTTCTGCTTTTATTTTAGAAATCCATACACGTTTAATTTTTCCCAGAATATTTTCTGTTAGCTCCCAGTGCAATCAGAGACTTTTTATACTAGCTCCCTATATTGGGATATTTTAGCTCAGGATAAAATCAGAAAAAAGGAACAAAATCTGAGACTTTTCAATCAGCCTCTACAAATCCATGGTTCGGATGTGAGGATGTCATTGGTGAGGTAAGAGTGAACAGAAATTCTAAAAATGACGACATTGATCATTACGTTAACTGACATTAACAATGATTGTACGGTAGCACAGACATCTAAGCACAGATGAGCTGCTTAGCATGCACATTTTGATAAAAAGTAAAATAGATTAAACAAAATTAAAGTAGACTTTTGTCTAGCTATAATAAAATATTTATTCTGTATCTCTCAAGGAAATCACTTTACACGGGTTTTCTCTATTAATACTATTAGGTCACTTGGCTAAAAGGTAATGCTGACCCAAGGTCATATGATAAATTCCATAACCAAAGAAAGATGTGGAGTTTGTTCTTCCTATTCCAAGTCCAGCACCATCACCTTATACTGATTCTACTTTGCATAATTTATACACAGTCATACTAAGCCTAATTTGCATACTTAGAAATTAGAATAATTTGCATGATTACAGTTATTTGCATAAATGCAAAATAGATGCCTGAGCATGAGGAACTAGAATATGGCAATCCTAGTTATGCTTACCTCCCAGAATCCCTCAGTCAGCATGGTCAATGGCTGGGGGATTCTTGGGGTGTAGTCTCAAAATGCAATTTTTCACAACTCTGTCTATTTGTTAGTTTCTTATATATTATCAGGTTTCTGCCTCTCCCAGAAAAAAATAATCTAAGTCAGTGAGCTATGCATCTAGGAAATCCTGAGAAAAGGTTCTTGTAGATAGGCTTCTCTCCATAAGTAGGGCATCTTTCAATACAGCATCCAAGAATTGAGATATGGAATGCCAATTTCACAGTTTGTTCAGAATTCATTCTTTAAACCAGGCATGAAGTTTCTGTATTGCATCAGAATTAAGCAATTCTGTGGTTTTACATTAAACGCTGACAGTCTGGCCCTTTTCTGCAATAAATTTTCTGGAGAAACACACCAGACAAGCTTTGGACAATATCTGGTTTCAATTATGCAATAATTTCACTATTCCTGTTTTGGGTATTGTTTTTGAAAATAATGCTTACATGTAGAAATTATCTGGGCCATCTGTATCAGTTGATATGTGTGTGTGTGTGTGTGTGTGTGTGTGTGTGTGTATTATAAATATATGTAAAATAGAGCTGGAAGAGACCACAGGGGCCATAGAGTCCAACCCCCTGCCATGCAGGAATACCCATTCTGAACAAATGGCCATCCAGTCTCTGTTTAAAAACCTCCAAAGAAGGAGACTCCCCCACACTCTGAGGCAGTGTATTCCACTGTCACTCTTCTCTTACTTCCAGGAGAACTTCTTTCTAATATTTAAATGAAATCCCTTTTCCTGTAGTTTGAATCCATTGCTCAGAGCCCTACTCTCAGGAGCAGCAGAAAACAAGCTTGCCCTATCTTTTTTTTGAAATCCCTTCAGATATTTAAGCACGTCATCTTTTAATATTCTCTTCTCCAGACTAAACATATCCAGCTCCCTAAGCTGCTCCTCATAGGGTATGGTTTCCAGGTTTTTTACCATTTTAGTTACCATCCTCTGGACATGTTCCAAGGCATCCAAGGACCATTGTCCTTGGACCTACAGTATCCTAACAATTGAAAGAATACAGCTTCTATTAGCTTTACAGAGATTTATTGTTGCTGATGTCAGGACTTATGGGGGAGACTGGAGAGGGGCTTACAAGGCAAGGAGCATGCAGCCCAGACTTCAGACTCGCAAGAAAAGAGGAGTGAATTGTATTTGCTGGAAGCCTCCAGGAGTGGTGATACATTTTTGAATAGGTCATGAGGCCCCTTACACTGTTTAACACCAAAAAAAATACCCATTTCTTCAAAAACAGAATGGGACTTTTCCATGGGTCTCTGGTTTGTTTTTTGTGGGGGAGGGGGAGGGATTGCTTATTTTGTTTTCTGGTCATTTGGCAAAAAAAATGCAGCACCTAGAGAATCGCAGTGAAGAACATTGTCCTGCAAACTAACCAAATTTGCCCACCTCTACCACAGAAGAAGGGGTTCAGACTGTATTTGCTCACAAGTTCATGTGGGAAAGAATTAAAAATGTTGAGAATAGAGAAACAACAAGGGTTAAAAGAAAAGGAACTGCAACATGAGAGGGAATTAAGAGAGGATAACCTAAGGGAAACAGAGAGAGAAAGGGAAAAACAGAGGGCTCATGAGTTAAGAGACGTATGACAAGAAATTGAAGGAATTGGACTTGACAGCGAGTTTAACTCCTACCAGTACTAACCCTAATTGTTCCCCTCACCCTGATGTAAAAGATTTCCTAAATATTTTAAAGGAGATAACATTGATTCATTCTTCACAAATGGAGAGCTTGTGTTGACATGGGAGTGAAGGATGAGGAGAGAATGGAATATTTAAGGTCCATAGGCAGAAGTCTACAGACAATTCGTCTCCCACCGCCCACGTGACCACAAGTGGCGGGGGGCACCTTTGCCGCCCCCCCACGAAGAAGGGAACAGGTAATCACCATGCAACGGGGAGGGGGAGGGGTTTGCAGACACCTTTTAAGGCTGCTCCCGCCCCCCCTCAGCCTTTTGGTTTGCTGGCGAGGCTAACGGTGGGCACTGTTGCTGGTCCGGAAAGCCAGCCATGTGGTGCAGCTGAGAGGCCTTTGTTACCGGCAGCAAAAGGAAATAGCTGACGGTCGCTTCCGCGGCTGCCCAGGTTCAAGGGTTTTGTTTTGTTTTTGTTGGTTCCCTTTTCTTTGTTTTCTCTTTTCCCGATTTTCCCCCCCCTCTTTTTTTTCTTTTTTCCTCTCCTTCCTTTCCCCCACCTCTGCTCACATCTCGCTGGTCTGCACCTCTTTCCCCCTCCCTAGGCTGATACTTGATCCTCGTCAGGGGAGGGGGTTCTTGTGGGCCCCCCAGGCTCTGGGGAAGGTTGCCGTTGCGGCGGCGGCAGCGGCAGCAGCAGACTTGCCTTGTCATGGGGGGGGGGCTTTTGTCCAGCAATGGCAGCTGTCTCCCGCTCGTTCTTTCCCCTGCTCCTCTGCACCTCTCTCCCCCTCCCTGGGCTGATCCTTTGCAGTGGCGGAGTTACTGTGGGCCCCCTATCTCCTGGGGAGGGCAGCGGCGGCGGCAGAAGTTGGAGGCAGCCCATTGGGCAGCCCCTAGGGTGTCGGGGGACCTATTTGGAGAGGGCAGCTGTTGCCCCCCCAAAAAATCATTTCTCCTACTCCATGCTTGTTTGCTAGCAGACGGGCTTCAGAGAGAGGTAAGGGAATCTAGGTTTTCTTCCTCCCTATCACTCTTTCTTCTCTTTAGAGGCAGACTGAAGATTTAAGTTCTCGAATCGTTCTGTTGCAGGAGCCCAGAGAACACAGAGACCACAGAGCAAGAAAAAGAGTAATTTATTACGCGCGGGCTTTTGGCTGGGAGGGCTCAAAAGACCCCCCAAGGCTGGTGGGAATTGCCTGATGGCCGGATCTTCGTACCCCAACAGTTGTCTTGGAAGGTTGTGCAGGCAGCCCACAGAGCCACCCATCTAGGGAAGAGCGCTTTGGCCGCATTGCTACAGAAGCAGGTGTTCATCAACGGACTCCATGCCTTGACCAACTCAGCCTCGGCGCGATGCCCAGAGTGCACAAGAAACAACCCCAGACAAGGGAAGGGACCCCCTCCAGGAGTTCAAACACATGGAGCCCTACCATTCGAAGCGCTGGTAGTGGACTTCACGGAGATGCCCAGAGCGGGACACTATCGATACCTGTTGGTTTTTGTCTGTACTTTCACCGGATGAGTGGAAGCATACCCCACCCGGACAGAGAAGGCGAGGGAAGTAAGCCAGGCTCTGCTAAAAGACATAATACCGAGGCACGGGTTGCCTTTATCTATCGGATCCGACAATGGCCCCAGCTTCCTCGACAAGGTGTTGCAAGGAGTAAATCGGCTGCTTGGTATCCAGTGGAAGCTGCATTGTGCATACCGGCCCCAGAGTTCCGGGCAAGTAGAAAGAATGAATCGGACCCTCAAATCACATCTGGTCAAACTATGTCAGGAAACAAAATTAAAATGGGTGGAGGTGTTGCCCTTGGCTCTGTTTAGAATTCGGTGCACTCCTCATGGAGTCACCAAACTGTCCCCCTTCGAATTAATGTACGGGAGACCCCCTCAGATCCTTTCGGGGTTAAGGGGGGACATTCAGGAACTAGGAAATGTCAGTCTACAGCAAGAAGTGCAGGCGCTAGGTAAAGCTTTGCAGTCGCAGCGCCGTCATGCAATAGAAAATAGGTTCCCCATCCCTATCACTGAGGTTCACCCTTTTCAGCCAGGGGATGAGGCTTGGGTTAAGGATTGGAGATCTGATCCATTGACTCCCTGGTGGAAAGGACCAAAAACTGTCATTCTTTCCACCCCCACAGCTGTAAAGGAGGCTGGTATAAAACCTTGGATACATTGGACACGTGTAAAGAGAGCAAAAGGGGAGTGGTCGGTAGCTGGGGACCCTACTAACCCACTCAAGCTCACCTTGAAGAAGCGGCACGGAGATTCAGGCTGAGTTATACTATTACCACTCCGGAAGCTGGTAATTCCACGTACAACTAAGCCTGCACCTGGAGAAGGAAAGAAGACGGGGGCTAGGCTCTATCGCTGCTGTCCAGGATTCCAGCAGCCCTGCATACAGCCAGACCCCAGGAAGCCCGGAAAGGGACGTAATACTAACATACATTTTATATTACTCTTATTATTCTCTGTGTATATGATATTTGTAAGCAATGCTCAAGGGGTTGAAGAGATAGCATCCCCACGTTTGGCTGATAACTATTGGTTACACCTAGCTAATATAACCAGGGTAGATCATTTCTGTTTGCCACAGGGAGTTCCTGCCAATCGACTCATTAATTCATGTCTGATACCGGTGTGTAGGCAGCCAAGCCAAATCCAGGATAGTACCCACTACCAGAGTTCGATCTTTAGACACTTAGATATGTCGTATGCTCGCAGCGCAGATTGGGGGGTCACGTCAAATTCTCTACCTCTAACTGAGTTCACTTTACGAACTCCTATAGTAGCAGGAGCCAATGCTACCTGCGTGCACATGATCAATTGCCAGAGTAAGAATAGCCAATGCAAGGTTGCTCCAGGACCTCCGATTCCTTGCAAGGAGATCCAAAATATATCTTATTACCAAGGTCATGTTCTTTTACCTCATGGCTGGTTCTGGACCTGTGGGTCTCGAACCTGGTCATACATACCAGCCTATCTGTCTGACACTCAACCTTGCTGCCTTAGCCGTCTGGTAACAGTCCTTCCTCCATGGCCTCAGAAGCGAGACCGTAGAGCTAGAGCCGCCCCTCTAGATGAAAACTGTGACAGCCGATCACACTTATGGTCGGACCAGGAGAAAATAGCGTTAGCATTCTCCCTGGTTGGAATAACAGGATTGGCTCTGGAGGACGGACTAGAAATAAATAGATTAGCCTGCACGCTAGTCAAAAGTATAAACGCTACTTCCAAAGCATTATCCTTGCTTAACAAAGAACAGCGGGAACTAAGGAATGCTGTATTGGAAAATCGGGCAGGCGTTGACTATCTCTTCCTTCTCCATCACGTAGGATGCGAAAAGCATCAGAAATTGTGCTGTTTCAACTTGTCTGATAACAGCAACGCGATCGAAGCACAAATTAACAAACTGCACAAAGTAGTAAAGGATATAAATGAAGGGGATGATAGCTGGTGGAAGTGGCTCACATCTTGGTTACCAAACCTGAACTGGCTAAAAGCATTGTTTGTAATTTTGTTGCCAGTAGTGCCAATATTCCTGTTTCTGTGTATATGCTTTCCTTGTTTTATGCAATGTATAAGTAATATGCTTCAAATTACTTCCAGTAAGACAGCAGCTCTGTACGCTTTGATGGCTCAGCCTGACGCTGTTTTATGATATAACGTCACGAAATGCTATAATTGTTTAGAAATTATGCATTTAAGGGGGGAAATGATATAGGTATGAATTAGAAATAATAAATTAAAAATAAAGTAGAAGCGGGGGGCTTAGGTCAGGGGAAAGGAAAAAGATTTAAGAAGGGTATCAGGTAGCTAGGATGTTGATCACGTAGCCAGGGTGTATTATACTGGCTGCGGTAATTGCAGATTGGAAAGCATTTGGGGTCTGAGCGCGGGGGTAATTAGCTAGTAACAGCATGTGGTATTTGTGACCCCGGAGGGAACCAAGAAATGCCTGCGATCTTTGCTGTGATCTTTGTGTATGCTGTGAACTTTGTCTATAAGGGTGTGCCAAAATTTCAGGGCTTTTGGTTTTTTGGGGAGACATCCAGCCAAAAGCCCCGTAAAAAATTTTTTTTTTGCTTTTTCTTTGTTTTGGGCCCCCAACAGTTCCACCCTCCCCATTTCGGGTATTGGGGGGGGGGGGCTTTGGGGGGGGGCATGAGACTTTTGGCCCCCCTCCCTTTCCCCCTCCATCAGTTACTGAAGACTTGGGTTTTAAACCCTCAAGCAGTCAAGGTGGCTCAGTGGAAAGTTTTTAAAAAGGGGAATGACTGGGCTCTCCCTCCGCCTTTCGTTTGGGGGGGTTGCATTTACACAATTTGGTAAGATGTGTTAGGGGGGGAGGGGCTTTTGTTGCTTTGTTCCACCTTCCCATTTCTGGTGTTGGGGGGGGGGTTTTGGGGGAGGGTGAATTTTTGGCTCCCCCCCCCTTTTCCCCCTCCCAATTATGAAGAGTTAGGCTTCCAACCCCTAAGCAGTCAAAGTGGCTCAGTGGAAAAATCTTAACAAAGAGAAATGTATGGGTTGATCCCAACTTTGGCCTTTTGTTTGGTGGGGTTTCTGGTTACAGCCAACTTGGTCAAGATGTGTTGGGGGGAGGGGGGGGCGTCCCCTGTTTTTCTTTTCTATTATTTTTGGGGGACTTTTTTTTATTTTAATTTATTTTAATTTATTTTTTTTAATTTATTTTCTTCCCTTTCCTTTCCCTTCTTATTGTTTGTTGTCAGTTACCTGCCCATGTGGTTTAAAAATATTTTGGGAAAAAAAAATACATAAATGTTCAAATAATCTCTATAGTAGAATGAAATGCGGAATTTAGAGGGAGAAATTAATTAACATGAAGGATACATTATAATCGGCGAGCAGGAAGTAAAGGGAAAGGGGGAGACAGTATGCATGCACGGGCACACACACACAAAATGTGACTAACAAATAAATAGGTAAAGTAAGACCCTAGGCCTAAGGGATACAGGTGAAGAGCGGCTGGCATCAAAATATTGGCAGTCTGAAGCATATTTGTTCTAACTTACGTGACAAACTGGCTTAGGGGCAGCAAGGTTGCCTGCTACACAGAAGGTTACTGGTTCAAGCCTTACCCCCCCGTTTAAAGGCAACATAAATATACAAACCAAATGCTAAATTGCCAAAAGCTTTGGAGATTTTCTCAAATTTAATTTAATCATGATGAAAACAAGCTAGTTATTATTAATATTTAGTGCCTAGCCGGCATAGGGCTCCTAACCTTCCAAAGGCTTTTTTAAGGAAGCCAAATAAAGCTTTTTCGAGTGTTCTAGGTGACTATAGTTGAAATAGCACCAGTTATTGAGACTACTTCAAAAACAGTACAGTGGCATCATTAGCAGTGCCCCAAAAGAACAAAGGCACATTAATTTAACCACATAGCCTCATACATCTTAATTTTTGGGGGTATAGGAATTTGGTTTAATTTGTAGATTAGAAAGGTAGGTTACGAAATACATTTATTTAGGAAAACAGCTCTGTTTTGGCTCAACACAACTAGCACTATCAAGGCTTGAAATCCCTGATCATGCTGCACTGTTGGATAGATGGAAGGTTCCCCCACCCCTTGGCTGGTATATTCTCCCTTTTTCATCAGCTCGGGTTAAAAGAGGTTTAAGCAATCAGCATTTCAACACAAAAGGAGGAAAAGGATGCTTCCAATAATATTTGTCATCACCCAAACTAATGTTTAAGGCTGTCATTCAGGGACAGTCAGTTTCTGAATTGGGATTTCAGTTAAAAGGGGAAAAACTACAGGTGAGAATGCAGGACAGGGGGAAGGAGCACGTACTATCAAATCTTGACAGCTTATATCCAGGGAAGGCCATCCAAATAGAAGCTTTTTAAAGTATAGGCACAGCGCACAAGGAAATACCCTGATTCCACTTTTACCACCACACTTCTAGCTTTGTCCAGGGTGTTTTTTTTGGTGTGGTAATTAGAATTCTTTCCCCCACAAAAACAAACAAACAAACAAACAAAAAGTTCAGGATCTCAGGTCAAGGGGGGCATTTCATGGGTGGGCATAGGCCCCTTAAAGGAATTTCAGGAGCTCATGGGCCCCCCAAAATTTTGCCGGCCAGGTGGTGGCACCTGGCAGGGGGTTCCTTTGGAGCCTTCACCCCTGAAAAGGGATCACCAAGCCGCATCACAAAATTAGGATTACCAAGGGATTAAATTGGATTTAAGTGGGGGGGAATTCCTGGTACTTCAATGGAAATCAAGGTCAGGGATGCGCTAAAAAATCAGAGATGGTTGAGGGGCGGGCAGAGGCAGGCCCCCCCGTTGGCACATGGGTTAGCAAAGGCCTCAGTCCACTTTTGGCGTGAAACTTTACCATGATAGAGCGTTTACCTCTCTCCTTGGCACAGCGCGTCATGCGCTTGGTGTGGGCTTCCAGCTTCAATGTTTCCCTTTTAATAGTCTTTACAGCTGTACACATTGCTGGGTGGAAATCCCCGGCTATTTTCTCTCTCTTCAATAGTGTTTCAGAACTTGGCACCGATGCTATTCCCAGAACCATGCCGTTGACTGTGGAAGTTTGGGGGGGTGAGGAGCACAGATTGGGGGGGGCCACCCCCTAGCACCATAAAGAGCTACAATAAGGCCTCTAGGGATTTCACTGGCTTTCGGGAAAACTAAAGGGTTACAGGTCACATGGCCACTCCCTGTGGACCGCATTTGCTTTTGCTTGTCCTTAAGGAAGCAAGCCCTCCCTTTAAACCAGTAATCCCGCATGTCCGCCCGGGCCCTTTTTGGGTTCCATGTTCCCACCAGTGATTTTAGTATATGTAAAATTATCGAAGGGGGGTCAGGAAAAAAAACCCGAGATCAGGCATCCACTTTCTCCTGATTTCAAAGGGGTTTTGGGGGACATGGGGAGTCTTGTGCTCTTCTGCATAGGAGGCTCTTTTACTTCACTCAGAGCTCTCACTTTATTTTTTTGCATTTGACCTGGGGCGAGAGCATTTATGTCTTCACGTAAAGAGATTGGAAACTATCAGGCCAGGCGGGGCATTGGGGTTTATTGGCACGAATGTTTGATGCCGCTTTATGCCCGTCGGGGCGCAGAGGGCTTATGTAGCCAGCCGGGGGGGAATTTAGGCCTCGTTTTGCATGCTGATACAAACCCCGCTCACTAGGTACCAATTCTGGGCCATCCCCCACACACACACACACACACACAAAAAAGTGGGGGGGGGTTCGCCTTTCAGGGTTACAAGGTACTAAATTTGATACACATTCATTTTGCACAGGAAGTTCCATGCAGCTTTATGGATGAATACGGCATTTGGGGGATGGAATCCCCGGTTACGGCTATGTAGGCCAACTACCAGTTACAATATGTTTGGTTTCGTTTTAGATCATTCTGTTTGGCTGGGGGGGGCAAGTGGTCACAGTTTCATCTTTTGGGTGAGTGGCAGGCTCGTATGGCCATTTTGGCACGCATTTGGGATTCAGTGACCGAGCCTCGCTAATGGATTGGCAAGAGAGGCTTTTGCTGGGATGGCTTGTTGCCTATGCTGTTTTGGGGGGGGGGTCGTGGGCCTCCGCCAATGGTGGGCATTCACCTGGGGGGTAATGACCTTGGGCTTTTTCAAGGAAAGGCCTTGATCAAAAGGCCATTCATATATGTGGCTTATTTAAAATTGGCCTGGCACTGCATTGCTTTCTGAATGATTTAAAATAAATAAATACATAATACATAAAATAAAAACAAAAATAAATAAAAATAAAGAAATTAAAAATAAAGAAATTAAAAAAATTAAAAATTAAAAAAAAGTGTGGGGTGGGGGAGGGGGTCCTTGACCCTTGGAGCTACTCGAGGCAAGCGAACAGGGAAATTTCCAATGCTTTGAGACAGGGCTTGGGGAATATTTCCCCATGGGCATTGCTTTGATAAACCAGCACAGGTGATGGGGGAACTTGATGAGGGCAATGAAATCCTTTTGCGGGATTTGCAACAGGGGTTTAAAATCCCCGATGGGGAAGGGGATAAAGGGCTAAGAGACGCTTGCCCATCCATGGCTGGGAGGAGGGGTCTAAGGGTTTTGGTGAGACCATCACCCTTTGGTGAGGATAAAACGTTTGAGGCAGGCCCGGGACTCGCCTCTACTGTCAGAGATGGGGGGGGTGTGGTTTGTGGGCTCACCTTTCCGAAAAAGGGGCCCGGGCCCAAAATTTTAACCACCCTATGGGTTGGTTTGGGGGGGGGATCCGGTCAAGGAGGGCTAGGGAAGGGTTGGGGGGGTACCCTTGCCCCTACCCCTGTTACCCCTCAGGTAATAGATCTAAGTTCAATTTATGGTCAAGTTTAAATTCAAGCCCAAGTTCACTTCCAACTTTATGTGAATTAGACATATGTTAATAAATTGCCCAAAAATTGCTTCAACCCAAGCCCTGTGTGTGGTCTCTTCATTTCGTGGGTTGGGCCGAAAAGAGACTGGAGGAAACAAAGGACTACTATTTATTTAAGGAAAAGGATTGGTTTAACACCAGAACATCACAGAAAAGAATTAGAGGATGAAAAAAAAGCCCAGGAAAAATATACACAATTAAGCTATAGATTGGACAAGCTCCTAAACTGGATTAATGGGTCCAAGGCTGAAACTAAGGGGGTGTAAAAATTTATTTGGACCAAACCAGTTTTATAAATCCGCCTCAAGATTTCAGGTGGTTGGTCAAGACAAACAACCAAAAATGGTGGCAAAGGCAGCTAAAGTAGTGGATTATCTAGTGTTAATAAGAGGTGAAAGAGAAACAGAACCAAAACCTTCTCAGAAAAGACCACAGAGAAACTAGCAGCATACTGGTGATAGAGCATCTGAGAAAAAAGTCTGTCGCAGAAATCAAGAGAGGTTTAGTGCCACCCCAAAAACCTGATCAATCATGGAAATTAAAACTTGTTTTAAGTGAGGAGATGTGGGGCACATTCAGTATAACTGCCCAGTCACAATTAAAGGAAATGTACTCATCAGTCTAAGTCAAACAAACCTTGTGAGGAAGATTCAGTCTGCAAGGGCAAACAAAGGCCATTTCTGCACTAGATTGTTATAGGGCTATTATTCCACTTTCAACATCCTATGGAATCCTGGGGCATGCAGTTTAGGGAGGGGCATTTGATGAATCCAAAGGATGTTGGAAGCGGAAAAATAGCACTATAATAGTGTAGTGTGGAAATAGCCTGCGGCACCTACCAGCAAGGCCACATGCTTTGGTCATGTGTTCCTGCATGGCAGGGAGTGGACGACATGGCTCTTGTGGCCTATCATTCTATGATTCTGTGAGAAAAAAATATTGCTGCAGATTTTGGTTTGATTTGTTTTTTTTAACACCCACAAAAGAACTCACTAAAAAGAGCATAAATTAGTCAGGCTCAGGAAAAGATGGGGCTCATGAATTTTAGTCTGGGTGCTTTCCCTTCTGTAATCCTAGCACCATCTAAAAAAGTTTCTTGGTCCAAATTTCAGTAATTTCTTCATTGGAAACCTTCAAAACTCCCAGGGGCTGTCAGAGGTGCCCTACAGAGTCTTTTTGAAAATGCTGGAGTCCTGTCAGAGGCCCCTGCTAATGATGGAAGGCCTGATTTGCTGTCCCCCCACAGTTGCCCTAGTTGAGAGGATGCAGTAGGTTTATTAGCAGTGCCACTGTGTTCAGCTGGAGTCACTGTCCTGACCCACCTCCCAGATAAGTTTGCTTGAGTGGGGAGCAGCAAGGACACTGCTGGCCTGGAAATAATCTACTCATTTTATCAGCATGCAGCAAATGGATGCATTACTTTCTGGACTGCAGAAATGTCAACAAATACTGTACTTTAAATACCACAAATTAGGGTAGCAAATAATTTTTAGTCTGGCATTTGTTTAATACTTGGGTGAGAAAGAGTTAATCCCCCAAGTTCCATGTTTCCAATAAACAAAGAATGTTTGGAGAGAGAAAATATATACAACTGCAAAATATTTCTTGCTGATGGTCATGGGATACCATATGCTTAATTTTCTTGGCCTCTTACTCCAGATTTTCCCTTAGGTTCCTTCAACCCCAAAGGACACATGGGGTGGGAAAGTGTTTGTCTTTATGAAATGATACTATCAGCAGTTAGCGAATGCAGTGTACAGTTTAAATCAATGAGAGAACCTCTGGATTTTAATATGGCTAGATTATAGTCAGTATTAACAGGGATATTCTACAGGTGGCCCTCCAGATTTGCTAGTGTTAGGGGTGCAGAAACCTTGCAAAAGTGGAAAAATGGCAAATATCAAAATGTGTGTGTGTCTCTGTGGGACAGGGGTTGAAGCATGATGGCACCCAGGGTCCAAATCAGATCATGGAAAGGAGAGGGAAAAGGGGTAAGTTGGCATCGTGACCCTATCCTTTCTCCCCGCACCCATCTCCTTCGCTTGGGTGTGTGGGAGGCACCAGGAAAGGATTGGTGGTGCTGAGAGATTAGGCTACGAACTGTCCTTAGCTGGCCAGGCAGGGGCTGGCAGAGGAGGAGGAGGCCCAGAGGTGGGTTTTTAAAGGGCTATGTGGCCTGGTCGGAGCTGCCAAAGGGAAGGCTCCCTCAGAAAAGAAGCATGTGAACTGGGGGAGCAGGAGTTAGAGAAATTCACAAATCATCAAATCCATGAAAGTAAAACCTGGAAATGTGGAAGGCTGACTGTATTTTCTGTCCCCAGATAAGTGTCCCAAAGGCTCTTTTAAAATTAAGCAGTAACATCTTATAATCTTTTGTCAGATAATAGAAATTAAAAACAGAATTTGGGGAAGGTTTTTTTAACTACAGTTCCCAGAATGCTCCAGCCAGCATGGCCACAGATATGCAGACTGGGGAGTACCAAAAAGTGTTTTCCAGCCTCTGTTTAAAAAGTGTACATATCACCGTTTTCCTGAAACCATATTTGCTGTTATTTTGAAAGCTGTATTTTTCTGTGAATCTTCAACTTTCATTTCCTTGCTCACATATGTGCATATGGGTGCATTAAAGGGGAGTGCTTTCAGTAAATTCTTGGAAGAGGCATCTGTCAGACAATAAAATTGCAAACAATATGCTTCTTGAATAAAAATCTTCCATGAGGACGGTTTTGGAAGCAGCTCATTCGTAGCTTAAGGGCACGAAAACAAGAACAGAGATATGTACTGTCATCAGAAACCTTAAAGTGATGGCAGTAATGTAACTTCTAAAAAATTCTGCTTTGTCTAGGCAGCATACCAGTTTTAATAGTTAAAAAAAAACTGGCATTCAACTAATTCTCATAAAAAATGAAAACCTTTCAAACAAGCACAAGAAACGATCAGTTAGAGTGTCTAGAGGTTTCAGTCAAGCTTGGACCAAAGGGACCTTCTTCAGGCATAAATAGCAGCAATTTTGCTCTCCTCTCTCACAGAACTGCTCAGCTGCAACCAAAAGCAAGGGCTCTTAAACTTATCAGTGCTCCACAGGAAACGCCTGGAAGTGTGAAATATTTGTAAGTATTACTAATGTACTGTTCGACTTTTAGAGCTACAGTTTTTAGTTAAGTCCAGTTTTCAAAGAAAGAACTTTTAAAAAAAAGATATTAAAAGTTGCTGTTCCAAGCAATATGCTAACACTACTAATGCTTTGCCTTTTTATTTTTATGCTTTGTAAAATGTTTTTGTAATAAGAAAAGTGGCAGTTAGATAACCAATTACATTTGTAATGTACAAAGCTGACATTCAATGTTATGTCATAAAATAGACCTTCAAACTCAAATTTAAAAGAAAGTATGCCTCAGGATGAAATAACATGAAAACATTTATATCAAAGCATAAAGCTCATATTCAATCAGAATTTGTACTGAAGCATTTGCTAATACAATTAGATCAAAACATAATTCTAGTAAGATTATACAGAAAATCAGAAATGGATCAAACACATTACCAGAATAATGTTGTCACTTCTTACCAAAACATATTTGCCTAGGGACTTTAAAATGATGCTGCATGGAAACTTATCTGAGAAACTAACTGTCATGTTCATAAATGCAACAAGTGTTTGGGGCAGCGTACTTGCTCTTTGCATGGAACTGCTACTTTTCCTACAATAAGCATTTGTTTAAGTACTCTACAGAGACTAATGTAGTTTCCCCCCTCAACAGGGAAATGGAAGTTTAATATTTGTCTCTAGCTCTGACAAAATGATCACAACACTGCTTTTAACTGCTCTGAGCTGCGTCACATCTCTGCCGCTTGATGACAACTCAGTTTGCACAGCAGAAGAACTTGCTACATACAACATTGTTTTCTCAGGAAAATGGAGCCAGGTAGCTTTCCCTAAGCAGTATCCACTCTACAGGCCTCCAGCACAATGGTCATCCCTTCTTGGTAAGTGAAAAGAGTGTGCAGTGTCAAGAGAAGTTTCCTCTCTAAGCACTAGCCTTTTCCCTTTATTCCTGTGAATTAAATTACATCCAAATTCACATAATAAACAAGTCATGCCGTATCAGTACAGCTTACAAAATCTGGAGCTGTTTTTTTCAGCCAGCTTTTGTGACTGTTTCCAATTTACTGCAGCTGAAGTAAATAACATACTTTACATTTTTAAAGACATATTGTCTCACTTCAGAAAAAGGAGAGTTTGAAGCAGCATATATTATATTGTTAAACAAACCCAAACCAGACTTTTATGTACTGCAATATCTTCCTTTCAACAGGCGTGACCCATAATTCTGATTACAGCATATGGAAAAAAAATGAATATGCCAGTAATGGTATGCGTGACTTTGCTGAAAGAGGCGAACCATGGGCATTAATGAAGGAAATTGAAGCAGCTGGAGAAAAAATTCAAAGTGTTCATGGAATCTTTTCTGCTTCTGCCATCCCCGCTGGGACAGGGCAAACCTCCACAGACCTGGAAGTTCATTCAGGACATCCACTGGTAAGTATGGAATTACTCATTGGTCTCTTGGTCAGAAGCTGCCAACTGATTAAAGAAATTGCAGTCCAACATTTAAAATAAGAGTATTACTCGACCAATTAAATTTGCATATAAATTCATACAACTAAAATAGTTTGAATTTTAGATGGATAATGTACATTTCACAGTATGCCTGTCATGAAACAGCATTTCCTCCTCTATTTGACTAGAATAGGAATACTTCTAAGGTGGTGCCTGCTGGCTACAGATGCAGTTGGAAATAATGCTTCCCCCACCCCTAAAGTAATTAAGTTTCTCTATTAATTGTGCATGGATCAATCTAAGTGATTAAAAATTAAAAACTGCAGCTCTAGGAATAACATATGCATGACTTAGGAGGCGCAAGGATTTCATATATTGCTGAGTCAAAGGCTATCAGGTTCCGGGTCAAATATCACCAGCAGGCAAAAGAAGCTAAAGAAAGAAAGTAAGTTAAGCATAATAAATGTTTAGTTTCAAAATGTGTTTTTTTTATTGTAGTCCTCTGGATTTCTGGGGTAAGTGGTTAATGTTTCTTGGGTAATGTAATATATTGTTATTGTTATATATTGTCAATTATATATTATCAATATATTGTTATATATTGTCAATTGTTACACTGATGTATTTACATCAAGATTAGAAGTATAATAATTTAATCAGGGAGAATTGTGCTTAGTCAAATGTTTTGAAACAAGACTTTTTAAAACTGTTAGGTTTCCTTTGTAGTACGGATTGTGCCCAGCCCTGACTGGTTTGTGGGCATAGATAGTTTAAATCTCTGTGAAAAAGATCACTGGAAACAACAAGTATCACTGGAGCTTTTCCCATATGATGCTGGAACTGACAGTGGATTCACATTTTCCTCACCCAACTTTGCCACAATTCCACAAGATACTGTCACAGAGGTAAGAATCTCTATTGGGCATTGAGTATAATTATTTTCTGCTATAGAAGTGACTGTAGTTAATCACAGAGATAAGAATCTGTATTAGGCATTGAGTATATTTATTTTCTGCTGTAGATACAATTCTAATTAATGTTAAGTGGTGTATATTAGTGAGTTAAGAACTATCCTTACCTGTACAGAAAAACTGGTTCAGACAAAAGGCTAAGCCATTTTATAGTATTAGAAAAATGAGCTTATACTTCCCCTCTCCTAGCACGGACATCTCCTAAAATAGAGATGCCCCTCTCCTAGCATGGACATGATTACAACTGGCTATACTGTCCAAATCCAGATCCAGTTAATGCTACTACAGTTAATGTTAACTATGGTTAGTAGAAAAAACCCAACTTCGAACCACTGTTTATGAAGTTGGCTTGTGTTTATTAATGATAGATGAGATTAATTATCATTCAAGTTTTGAGTGACACAGTAACAAAAAGAAAACACAAATGTCTGATTTCCATCTTCTGGCAGTGCTGAAATTAGGGAGGTGAGAAAGAGCAACGCTTGAGCCTGGAAGTGGAACAAGGTTCATTCTCATCCAAAACAGTTAGCATTTCTTGGTTCATTTCTTATCTAGGGGGACATTTCTAAACCATTTCAGTTGAACTCACTGTTAGAACACTTTGAGATTACCACGATTTTTTCTTCGAAGCAAATAACTCTGACGAGACAAAGAAAAATCCTTGTTCAATGAGATATCATTGTAAATTCTACTGAAAAGAAGGCTAATAAGGAAAGTTTTTTTTCTGTCAACCTTTGTGTTTTTGGTTTATTTTTTGAGAAAAGTTTTAAAATAAGGTATTTGTTTTTGTTCCACGTTATTTTTGATAGAATTTATGGTAGAATCAGTAGGGTGCTCATAACTGAACAGACATGGTCCCTTTTCTATTGCCCACGTCCTGGTTTCCCATTGCAGCCGCATCTCAATGTACCATGTTTATTTCCAAAGATACAAAAGCTGTATTCACATACATCCTGACCTTACAAAAGGTGGTGGTGATGGTTACGCTGTCCCTCTATAAGCCTTCCTGAGGTTCATATTTGCGGTATCACAGTTGTACAAGGCCATTGGACCTGTGGCCTGATTCACACACTTGCTGTCTTCTACTTTTGAGGATTAGCAACAGAAGACATAAAGCTATGCACACTGAGTTCTCTGTTTGTAGACCTCTGCATCCATAGTTCCAGCTAGAGTCAATCCTTCAAATCAGCTTTGGCTGTAATAGACTACCATTTAGGGCGATGGTATGGCAGGCTGTCCTTATGCACATGCATCCTTTCCCAGTGTACACAATGACCAAATCTGTTTCATTGGTCAGTTTGTAAGCACACCAACCATCTGTGCCCTCAAGGGTCATCAGGCAAGGGTGATGAATTTCCAAGGCTTGGCCTTCACCAATGAAGCCTAGGTTTTCCTGGTGTTGGCACTCTTCAACATTGACTGTTTGCCATTTGGGACCTGACACGTTTGCCCAGCACTTACAATCTTTGGAATGCAGGATGTCCCCTGAGACTGTCTGTATTCCAAGGGGAATGACAGGATGTATGAGTATGGTCTTTGTGGCAATGGTAGCAATAAAAAGCTGTATTTGGTTCCTATGTGGAATACAAGTTACATTCACAAGTTTCCACCAGGCCTTCAGTTCAATTTTCTCTTTCGTTAATTTAGGTCTCATCCATTTTCTGATTTCCTTTGAAATATGTCAACTGTGGGTGTGCCAAATTAAATTCCTAATGGTCATCAAATTAATTGTGTTGATTTGGGTGCACGAGAGCTACCGAAATGTTTCTTTCCAGGGAATGCATGTCATGTGCTAATATGAAGGAGCTTCTTTCCATGGCCAATTCCCAGTTGATCAGTAGAGTTGTGATCGAACGTTGAACTTCAAACATGCTCTGGGCAGACTGCCTTATGGCGTCACCTGTATTTGACATTTATGTTATTACATATAACAATTTGTTAGCTAAAACCTCCACACTGGCCACATCCAGCAACAATATGCCTACTTCTACAGGCAGTATCCAGTCTGACTGTGCCTGTTTCACTCTAGAGGGTTGATCTGGTACAGACCATAATTTTAACCATTCCACATAGCCTGCCTTCCTGGATCAGTACCAATTCATGTACACCTGTTTCAGCACATGTATGTTTGTGATAGGGGATTCTGCCTGCATCAGCATGGCAGCACCCCTGATCAGAGAATCAAATATGGCTACAGCTGGGTGCTGGTGTCCAAATTGGAAGGTGTATTTGCCTTCCTTATGGGTGAGATTTAGGACTAGCGTACCCCGTGATTTAAACCAGATCATCTGCTGGCTCATGTGGCAAGCACTTTAACTGAGAAGAATGAACTAGCTTGATGACCTTTGTTTCAAAAATTTGTTTGCTGGATAATCCAGGGTTGCACTTTCCAGTCTGCAACCTGCATATTTTGACGTATGCCTGATGGAGTGACCAGATTGATTTCAATGGGAGATGTGTGTCCTTTAGCTGTACCAAGGAGAATGGAAAGCACAAAAGGATCACCACTATTCCATGCTGCTGCTGTGACTGTGACTATGTTGCAGGATGGAGAGGGGCTTACAGGCAGTAGGTTGCTGACTGTGGGGGCAGTCACATTCTAAGTGAGCCTGCACCGGGCCACATAACCTGGTGATTCTACTTTTGGACTGTCCTGACAGAAAATCTCTTCAATACTGCTTTAAGGGTATATTTGGCTCCTGTGCATGCTGTTACTGGTCCATGCATGGCAAATCAGTCATGGGTGAGTGTGAAGAAGTAAGTTTGCTTTGGATTGCTGCAGTTTATTTCAGGGCTGATTTTGCACAGTAGATGTTTGCCTGGGAGGTGCCATGGTTTGAGGATTGTGCAGTTCCAGAGACAGTCTTTTGTTGGGGACTATCCCTGAAGGGGCTTACAGAAAACTATCATGAGTAGAAAGAGCAGGATGACACTTACCTTGTTTCCCACATCCGATGCCATGTTGCCTTTTTGCTACAAGGGGAAAACCTCAAACTACTACTACTGCAGAAAACTATTTACACATGGAGAGCATCTCTAAATGTGTTCTCTTTAAGGGGGCTCCACCACTGGTAGAACCCTGTGACTCAGGAAGATCTATCAGATCAGTACTGTGGACACTGGGGCTGGATGCTCTTCCTCTTCAGGCTGCACTGTTGTTTATGTGAGCGGTGTACCTTTACATTCTTTTAACTGAGTGAGGTGAAAGTATTTTAACCACCTCATATCTTTCTACCTGGTAGGCAGCAGGCAAGGCTCTTTTGGTGACTTGTACAAGACCCATCTGTTTGGCAGACAACACATGCTTGTCTTGGGAGAACTTTTGGTACATGACCAATTGTCCTTTCCATTGGCAAGGGTTGCGAACCTAGCCAAGCCTTTTGTCAATAGTCTGCATGTTTTTGCCCAATTACATGGTCACTTCATGGTGAATTTTGGAAATTTCTTGTTTGAGCATTTGCCACTCACTCATTGTTGATCCAAGTCAGAGGGGACACTAGTGTTTATCCAGAATGCTTATGGAAGCAACATCTTTCTCCTGGTCATAACAGTGTGTGAGGCAAAGCCATTAACTGCTTTGGTTCCCCATAGGACCATGAGGATGATGGGGAGCTTCTCCTCTCAATCACACCCTGTGGCATGCACTACCTTCCACAATGCTTCCTTCAAGGCACAGTTGGTCCCCTTGACTTGTCCTCAGTTCTGGGGATGGTGTGCTATATGGAATCTCTGCTTGATGCCTAGGGCTTTGCAGAGTTCCTAAGTGACCTCTCCAGTGAAGTGAGGCTCCATGTTACTGTCCCTGCCAGCTCCAAACATTGTTAAACAAAAGACAAGCAGTGGTGGCCACAGTGTTGTTTTTGCAAGAGAATGCCTCAATCCACTTGCTGAAAGGGTCAATCACAGTCAGACAGTACATGTTTCCTTGGGGAATGGAGTGCAGGGGACCAGTGAAATCAATTTGCATGCAGGGCCATGGGCCTTCAACCTGCTTATGCTGGATCAGGGATTGAGGCCAGACTGATCTGCATTAATCATCATGCAGGAGAGGCAGTGACGCACCCACTGCTCCACTTCCTGGCACATGTGGGGCCATCAACCCATCTCCTGCACTTCTTCAAAGGTTGCCTGTTTTCATTTGTGTCCTACCTCACAGACAAACAGGATCAGTTCCCCTTTGATCTCTATGGGCACTACCAAGTGTAGGGTCAGGAATATTGGAGAGTTAGGAAAAACTATAGACCACACTAAAGACTCTGTTCCTATGGCAAAGACTACAGAGACAGCCCAGCCCTTATATATCTGGCTCCTAACCACCCCAGCTGCTCTGCTTCAGAGCAGCCAGCTGGGTCTGAGATACTGGGCAGGATTCTGCAAAGAACAGTGTCAAGACCAGGATCCTTAGAGGCATAATACTGCAAGGACTTAGTCACAGACCCGAACCCTTACACTGGAGATGGCTTTGGCCTCTACGGCAAACTAACGTATCCTCTCTTCAATGTCGTGGTGTTTGGCTTGGTCATTGCCGTTGCATGTGATGACCACCTTACTCCTTTTTGGGTAGAGTGGAGCTGGCTCTTCCCAATCAGGATTGTAGGGTGTGTTGGAGACCACTTCCTCCAGCAAGGGCTCTCCTTAGTGGTCAGTTTCTGTGTCAGCTCTACAGCTCTTCAGATTGCAAGCTTCATGACTCGTGCTTTCATACTGTGTCTTTGCTTGGCTGGCCAGGCACTGAGCTGCATGCTGTGCCTTGGCATGCTCTTCCTTGACAGTGGTTAGCTTGTACTAAAGTGCCTGAATTTTGATGAGACTTCCACTAATTTGGTGCAAACCTTCTGTGCAGTGGACAAAAAGCTAATTTGCCTGCCAGCAGGGTGCTGTTTTGTGCCTGCAGCTGGTCCAATTCTTGGGCCTTCCTCTTGGCCCTATGAGTGAGCTCCTAGATGATGCCTATGGTTTTGTTTAGAGCCATCCAGAACCCCCAAGCTGCTGTGTGGTCTCTTTGGTGGGGTCACAAAGTGACCTGTCTTTGCACTGTGCACAAAAAGCATCACACAGGGTTCTAAATGGATCTGCAGTTTTTAACAACCTGTCAGGGGCTCGGGTGTGGTCGCGCCCGTGGGCGTCCCTGAGGCCAACGCAGCGGCCGCCTCCGACGAGGAGGAGGGGGGCCTGGGCACTCCGGAGGCCGCTGCCGTCGGTGGGGATCACCCAGACACTGCGGAGGTCACCGCCGCTGATGAGGATCGCCCCAGCGTTGCGGAGGCCGCCGCCGATGGAGACCGCCCCGGCGTTGCGGAGATCACCGGCCCGGCTTCCACGCCAGTGGGCGTGACGGGCAGTGACTCGCCAGGGGAGGCGGGTCTCGGGCCCGATCCTGGGGCGCCGCCCACTTGTGATTCCGACCCTGAGGAGGCTGAAGCCTCCGCTCCGCCGCCCACTTTCCAGCAGCGGCGGCAGTTCAAGGAAGCAAGCTGCCGGTCCCGGCGGCTGCATGAGAAACACCTGCGGGCTGAGAGCTCCCAGCTGTAACACAGCTGAGAGCCCTCAGCCACGTGCTCAAGCCAGATTGGCCGCAGGCGGCCCAAGAGGTCTTTTTAGGGCAGGCGCTGGGCTGGGAAGGGCACAGAGCAACAAATGTTGGCCTACTGTGTGTCTGTTGTCTGTGCCCAGTTCCAGCCCAGCCTGTGTCCACGTCCAGGTGCTCGGCCCTTCCAGGACCAACCCCCTGCGTTTTGGGTGAAGTAACCTCTTTGTGTTCCGGGTGAGGTAACCCTGCATTCTTTTCTGTTGGAGACTGCTGCTAAGGCATACTCTCAGTTACGGACAGTTTGTTTACTGCAAAACCTCTGAGTACGGACAGCAATAAACACTGCTTTTTCTCGACTCCGGTCTGGCTCCTGCTTGACCCCGGCCGCCGCTGACAGAACCCTTCTTTCCATAAGTTGCTTACAACTCATTTCTCTAATTCATCCATTTTGTTTTGTTCCTTGAACATGTTTGCTAAAAGTTAAAAAGGAAATTAGAAAACAAACATGAGGGTGTCTCTCTAATAGGCCCACAATGCCTCTGTGGCTTTGAAGTGAAAAGATACTTCTCTCAAATGTTCCCACAACCAGTTAGCAGCTACTGGCCTCAAAACTGGGAAAAGTGGACCAGGCACTCAAAGACAGGAGAACACTGAGGTCCTCTGGGGAAGATCCCTGCATCTGGACCGAGCACAGCTGCAAGGGGAATCATGAACTCAAAGGAACTTCCCACTACTTAGCTGAGCAGTGGGGGGGAAATGGATCTGGGTCCTGTCTGAGCCCTGCCAAGTTAATGCTGTTTTTTCAGAGTGAGTGGTACAACCTCCAGTCTCGGCAAAGTGCTGAAACCCAAAAGCCAGTTGTTGCCACCTCCAATGCACAAACTGCTCTTCTTTTGCTACCCTGCAGGGAACTCCAAAGGGGGTCCAAGGTTCTTCTTGCCCTACCAACTTTCCTTGTTGAGAATTCAGAAAGGTTCTCTGACTTACAAAAAGTGGCATACAGCCTGCTCAAAGTGAGGTTTCAAGGTTCTGCTTGGTTTACTCTCTGAAACCTTAAGTGGTAGTGTTATGTGGAGCATGTGTGTGTTCCTAACTGTAAGTTTCTATCTCTCAGATCGCACACCACAATAGACCCAGAGATAGGGAGAGACTCCTGGGTCAGTCACATACCAAGCCCTTGTGATCTACAGCAGCTCACAGATGGTTTGCCAAACTTGTGACCATATAGGTGTGACTGTCTGGTATGGACCAAGATGGAAAAGTGAAGTGGATTGCAACCCATGGTAGCCTTTATGGCTCCAATCACACAGATTCATACTCATGTATACATGCAAAATAGAATTGGAAACCCTACAGAATTCCCTACATCTGCCCTTCGTGAGCTCCGTGCATCAAGTCATGAGTCAGGGAGTGCAGGGTATTGCCCGTGTTCTTTGCAGTGCCAGTCTCTCCTTAGAAAGGTGGGGAATTTTAGATCAAAAGGGGCCTGTGGTAGGGGGTAATCATGGGACCTTTTCACCCGTGTATATTGATACACAGTGGTGCAAGACACCAGTTGAGAATCAAAATAATGTTTTTATCAGGGGAATTCACAAGCACACACAAGAAATCAAGCAGTCTCAGGAACCATACAAGGCTAGTGAAGGGAAAGAAAAGAAACGTTGGATATCAGGAGATTGTGGGGTGAAGTGGGGGATAATTACTGTTCCAGAAGCAGAAGATTGAAGCAAGAGGGCTTAACAAAAGTTTGAGGGTAGCATGGGGCACAAGAACCGGGGAGTCAATGGACAGAGTAACACACCTACTTGTGTCTAAGGTACTACAAATTGTCGGGCTTAGGGACAGAGTTTAAGTACCCTGTTTCCTGCCCTGAAGGGGAAAGGGTTAATTGCTCTGTGGTAGAGCAAACAAAAGGGATCTGGAACAGTCTTACCTTCAGGCAACAAAGCGTTGATGGAAGTCATGATTGTCTCTTAACATCTGGGCAGGTGAGAGAACAAAGGAGAGTTTCCAGGAAGAGATTACAGGATGGTGGCCATTGGTTGCTTCCCTGGGCCAGTTTTGTTTGCTATTATATTTGAAGGTTGGATTGTTTGATTAACACAAACCTATCAGCCCCCGGGTTTTCCTGTCCAATCTCTTTGAATTTACAACCTGGCCATGCTGAGGTCATCTGTCTTAGTACATGACTTCCAATTAGAGTCCCTTTCCACAGGCCTTCCAGCCATAAGCATATGAGTTTTTTTTTAAGTAGAAATTATATCTCTTGCCAATTAATATGTCTTGCCAATTATACCATACCATGGAATGGGGGCATATGGCACGGTAACAAGGGAGTGAATATGTTTAGCCTGGAGGAGAGAAGGTCAAGAGGGGACATAATAGGCATGTTTAAATATAATACACAAGATGGGGCAAGCTTGTTTTCTGCTACTCCAGAGACTAGGACACTGAGCAATGGATTCAAACGACAGGAAAAGAGATTCTACCTAAAAATAAGGAAGAATTTCCTGATGATAAGAGCAGTGGAATACATTGCCTTAGAGTGTGGTGGAGTCTCCCTCCTTGGAGGTTTTAAACAGAGGCTGCATGACTGTCTGTCAGAAGTGCTTTGATTGGGGGTTGGACTCGATGGCCCTTGTAGTCTCTCTCAACTCTATGATTCCATCCATTCCTTACCTACTAACCTGGAAGTAAGCACCATGTAACTGACTTGATTTGAACTTGAGTTGGGTAGCCATCTTTAGGAGTATGAATAGCAAAGTATAGCACTGCAACATAAAGCTGTTTAGTGCCCCACTGAGCGTGGGGGGGGACCTGTTGCATTCAGTATCAATGGCCCCTTATTCCACTACTCCCATCCACTCCCACTTCTGACAATAGTGCACTTTCTATGCTGTGAAGAATCCATGCCTCAGTCTTATTTCTTCACTCACTTCTTGCTATCCCAGTTGGAACAACAGACAGTGGGTGAAACACCCTTTTGCCTGACATTAGCTGTCCTAATTGGCATGGAGCTCCATGTGCACTCTCTTAGTACAGAGAAAGCTGAAAATGGGTCAGATGGCACTGAGGATGAGGCTTCAGACGAAGTACCATAATCTGATAAAAATGCACACACCATTCAGATTAGTTCTAACAGACCCTCCAGCTCCTGGGTCAGTTCTCTCAGCCACGCCAGCCCTAAGGGTTCAGGATCAAATACTGGGAAGAAAAATGCTCTCTCTTAGGGAGGGGGAAAAAAGAAATTTGGAGGGACAGGGGAATGGTGTGCAGTGGCTTGAGGTTTAACACAAGCACTTCACATCGCAACATGTTGTAGATGGTACTTGTGATATACTGAACATCCTTTCTGTGCACTTGTGTTTTCATTTACAGATCACAAGTTCCTCTCCAAGTCACCCAGCAAACTCATTCTATTATCCCAAGCTTAAAAATTTACCACCTATTGCTCGAGTAACCCTGGTAAAGCTTAAAAGAAGTAGACTGAGTTTTCCTCTTCCTCAAACCAATGTGACAGCAATAGATAATGAAATAGATGATTCGATGACAGGTAAGCATCTTTTCTTTAAATAAAGCTACAGTTTTCTTACCAATAGCTAAGCAATGTGAGGAACTGCATTTCCTTAAGCAGGTCATACGGAGCAGTAGTCACAAAGTATAGCCCCACAGGCATACTGGCTAGAGAAGGAGAAAAGAATTTGGCATTGGGACCAGAAAACCAAGGATCCAGTAATCTTGCCAGATATTCCCTTTGTTTTTGAGGTGTTTGAATGTAATCATTGCAAAGGGTCATGATTTTTTCCATGTAATATGTGAAGTTTCTCTAAGCCACAGTCTGATTCAAATCAAAGTAAAAGTAGAGACCAGTATAGTATTGTCACAGAAGTATCTTATGTGATCAGTCCTGACAAAAAAATTAAGCTGCTTATGTGCTTTACTTATGGCTTCCATGTAAGGATGCTGCCAGCAGGGAACTTTTTCAGTGAAACACAAGGACCGTAATGCTTGAGCTGATCCTAAGGTGTTTAAACTTGCAGAACAAAATAGCTGTGTTGTTCTAGCGAAGAAGAAAAGATCCACAGAAACTTCCTTCTCTAGCCAGCTTTCAGGAGAAGCTTTCATTTTAGAGGGTATAAAGATTAGGGTGTGGGGAAGAAGCAGCAAAGTCCAAAATTAGGCTACATGTTGTAACAGCTAGCCTTGTGTTTTCAGAGATGGAGACACCCAGCCCCCCCACACACATTTACAATACCAGTGTACAGTTCTAAATTTAATGTGTTACCTGTGCACTTATCAGTAACTCCTTAAGTCTCTAATCTCCATTTTAGGACTAAATGTGACAGCAGAACTTACAGCTACAAAACCTGGCTTATTAGTGGTGGGGGTGGCTTCTTTTCTTCTTCCTAATTTTTGTACCACATAACCAGATGAAGAATTCAGAAAAACTGGAAAGGTTCCACATTTTTGTGGCACTATGTCTGCTCCTAATATAGGTGCTGCCCAAATGTGGACTTTGGGTATTAAAAACTTCAAAAACTTTCAAAAAACTTCACATTCATATTTAAAAAACCTATCACATTATTGTACTGTGACATGGAAATTAATATTGGCACCAGCACTTAATATTTCATGCTTTTTGTAATCATCTTAATTCTTTTCTTAAAGAAATATTATCTGATGCCAGGATCTCCCTGCTTTTCTTAAAAAAAAGAAAGAAAAACAAAACACAAGTTCATAATATTAGCAGAATTTATACAGCACTCTAAGGTATTCAAATAATGTTATACATTGTTACAGGAAACTCTGTATCAGCCTGAAAGTCAAACCAACAGAGCAATTACCATACCTTCTTCATGCCGTTGTTATATAGTGAAAATTTGTTCTGTATTCCTGGAGTGACATTTCAGAATTCCTATCTACATCAGTCATTTAACTGAAAGCAAATACTGCAACTCAGTTTGGTAGTTTGAAGCTGCCCATATGAAATTTGTTTTTCAAATGGGAAAAATAGCCACAGCTTCGCTCAGATTCAGGTGAGGATGTGAAAGCTTTGAAGTGGTCTCTGGAATCAGTAACAAAATACATGAGGGCCAATAAATTGAAGAACAATTCAAAAAAGATGGAAATATTAGTAGTGAATTGTTTGTCAGAACTGGTGTCTAGCTCTACTACCTTCTGCATGGGGTAGCAGTTTCTCTAAATGACCATACTTGCAGTCTGACAGTAGTATTCTATCTGGCTTTGTTGTTAAGAGTCATAGTCTGCAGCTTTGGAAGTGGGAAAAAGGATATTTCTTACTTCCCGCTTGCAAAGCTGGAGGCTTTTTTCAGAAGTTGGGGAATAGGATCCTTCTTACTCCCCATTACTGAAGCTCCAAAAGCTTTAGAAGGAAGGATCCTTCAAGCCAATTGCCTATTACATTTTTTGTTCCCCTCTGAGAAACACACCCTGTGCTCTGGGAGCAAGTCTTGCTTTCTGCTCTGAGGAAGTGTTTTAGAAATCTCCTCCTATATGCAGCAAGGACAGTCTACTGAACAGATCTCAGCTCTGCCTGAAGCCTGTTGCCTAACCTGTTTGCTGTTCCCCTCTGAGAAATGCTCCCACACTTTGGGCTTGAGACAGATCATTGTGTGACCAGTAGGCAAAAAGAGATGAAAGCATTGTTCAAAGTTGTAAAGTTTCTGGATGAATATGTTAAGTCACGAGCCGAGTCAAGCCAGTGCATCTTTTATTTGCTATAGCAAATAAACTGATTCAAGTAACTTCAAGTAACTGAAGTGACTTAAGTCTGACTTGAGTCCAAGTCAATTGATTTGAGTCTACATCACTGTGTATTCCCAATCCTATACTTGTACATTTGTTAGAAGGTCAAGTCATATCTAGGTCACGAAGCTCTCGTTAGTACTCCTGCTGCTCTTCTAGAGTGAGATGGCCTGGCCCCATGACACATATAGCCTCTGGATTGGACAGTTGTAATGCTTGGAGTTGCCTTTGCAGACTCCTTGGAGATTTCAGTTGGTTTCAAGCCAGGTACATCATTTCAGCTAGTTCATATTATTCTGCAAACTAGAACTGGCCAAATTCAATGCCACGTGCTAGCTCTTGAAGAGCTCTACTGATACAAAATGCAAGTGCTTACCTTTGATACCTATTTGTAACTTGAGGTTCAGGAATCTGGAAGTTCCTCTTCTCTATGGCCATTTCCACACGGGGGTAAAACCCCGCACTGGGACGACCTCACACGGAGGTCGTCTACACCGTGGGGTGCGCTAGGGCGGTGAAAAAAGGTGAGGTTCTACACCTCAAACCGCCCTCGCGTGGCCACGGGGGTGGCACTCCGTGTTTTATAAAGGCCACTTTTCAAATGGTCTTTTTAAAACTCGCACGCGCTAGCCCGTCGCAGTGCCCCGTTAAGAACTGCAGGGATGCGCTAGCGTGTCCCTGCAGAGCTGCCCGGGGGCAGGCTTCCAGCTGGCGTGCTGCCCCAATTGGCGGAGCACTGCTGGAAGCCGCCGGCCACCATTTTGGGCGCTGCCGGCCGCTGCCAGCCACCGCCGACGTTTAGAGCAGTGAACGGGCGCTGCTCCCCGCGAGGACGGAGCCTCCCGCTGCAAGGTAAGCTCCGTCCCCGCGTGCGCCGCCCCCGTGTGGAAAGGGCCATTATGAACCTCCCAAATACTAAGAACATTTTCAGAGGCACTTTCATGGGAGTGCCAGCCATTAGAGGTTTCATTTTTTTTTTGTTTCCACCTTTGAAGACCTTTGTTTCTGCCCTCTCTTTGAAGAGAAAAGTTTTCTCAAGGTGCAAAAAAGAAGCAGCTTTTAAACAGGAATTGAGGTTTTTTGCCCAAGATTTCTAGCATGCCATCAAAGTGAATATGAATGATGAATTTTATGAAATCTGATAGTTTTACTGCCTTGTGTTTTTTTACTGCTTGCTACTGTTTTAGAGCATTTTACTTTGCAACTCAATGCATAAATGTGGCTTGAAGTGGCATGAACGAAGCTGCATGTTAATATTTAAATCAAATGCCTCTGTACTGCAGAAACTCCACTGGACTGTGAGACATCCCTCTGGTCTTCTTGGGGCCTTTGCAAAGGGACATGTGGACATTTAGGAAGCAAAAGAAGAACACGTTACATACTTCTTCAGCCTGCCAATAATGGGACACCTTGCCCGATCCTGAATGAAGAAGCAGAATGTGAACCAGACAATTGTGTTTGAGATGAGATAGTGTTTTTACAAAATTATTTAGATAATTTAAATATAGGATATACTTAGTTAATACTGTCTATTCTGTTAACATTCTGTTAATAGTTCAGGGTAGTTGTAATATTTTGTTGACATTTTTACATAATTGAATACATGGATGTACTTATCTCCTGCCAAGAAAACAGTATTTTGTTTGTGAATGCCTGCAGTGCCTCCTGGTGGTAGATAAGATAGCAAAACTGTATTTTTAGACTTCTTTAAAAAGCATTTTTGCTGTAAAAGAATTACACTGGCCATTTCCACACTGTAGTGTTAAAGTGCTATTACTCGACTTTCAACATCCTGTGGAATTCTGAGGTTTGTAGTTTCCTAAGGCCAAAGAGCTCTTTGGCTGAGAATTCTAAATGCTCCTCCCTAAACTACAAACCCCAGGATTCCATGGGATGATGAAAGTGGAATAATAGCCCTATAACAGTGTAGAGCAGAAATAGCCATTGAGTACTTTGGATAACTATTTGCATCTATTATGTTCTCTGAATTATTTTTCTAGAATATTTTGCCATTTTATGGTGTGTTCTCTGAAAACAAAAATAACACAAGACAAATAACTTCAGACAAAAACAAAAGCCAGGCTTTGCACATTTTTGGTAGGGCTAAATACATAATATATATAATAAAATACAAAAGACACTATTTAGAGTAATCAGCAAACAGCACAAAAGATCTGTCTTTCTCAAGGCTAAGAAAAAATGCCGCAATGTAAAATAACTTGGCTAGTGTATTTTTGTGTGAGAGAGACAAACGCTTGGTTTAAATACAAAATGCCATAATTTGGTTGTTTGTGCTGAAATCTCAGGCTTGTGTGCTCTTTTTTTCCCCTTGTCTAATTCCCTTTTCCATTCCATTTGACTGCAAATCAGAACTATTATGATGTCTTCAAACTAGAGTGGAAATCAGAGCATTCAAAGCCACTTAAGCTAGTAGCTATCACTACCTCTTGTGGAAGTATAATTACCTCCCATGAAAAAAAGTAGTCCCCCCGTTCTGTATATCAAAGCCATCAGTTTCTTTGGAGAATCACAAGTTTTTAATATTGTGAGAAGAACACATCCCTACAGCCACTTTTACTTGCCTACATGCCTTTCACATGCCTACAAATGCTTCCATTTTCCTAAAATGAGGTGAGAATCATGTGGCCCTCCAGATGTTGTTGGACTGAAACTCCTATCATTCTCAACATCAGCTGTTCAGTCTAAGGCATATGAAGGAAGTCATGGAACCCCATTAGTAGGGCTGGGTGATTCCCACCCATTCCAAACTGACAAGCTGCAAACACTGTGGCCTTTCCTTATGCCAAAAGTGCTGAGGCCCTGATCATTTTTATTACCCTTTTCAGGCAGAATACATGTATAACATGTGGAGTCAGCTTCTGGCATCTCCAGACAAAAGGGTCAGATCAAACTTGAGCGATGTCACAGAGTTCTACCCAAACCCAGGAGGGCTGCTTTTATTCAGAGTAGATTATACTGGTCTAAGGAGAAATGTTTTCTCATCTGTTCTAAAGCAGTTTCCCAACTTCCAAAAGAAACAGCCTGTATGTCCCAGTTTTTATTTGTTTGAGGCAAAGTAATGTAAGTGGAGATACTTCTAAAACTCTTCTTTTACCATTTCTTCTCGTTCTGTAAGTGGGACCAGAGCACTAGTAATCTTTCATCGTTCTGAATTTTGTGCTGGGAGTTGTGGCTGCTCCGTTCACTGACAATGTCACTCTGAACAAAGGAATAATGGAGCACTTACAAGTACAATAACAGTGCTTTTCTTCAGTGTTCTCTCAGTAACACAGAAATAATGGAAAGTAACACAAGTGAATTGAAGGTCCTGAAACATGAGGCAAACTGTGCATGCCCAGTCCAGTTATGGAGTTAATTTGAGAAATTCTCCTACTTAAATTAGACATAAGGAGGATTAGAATTCAGGACAGAACAAAGTTATGGAACAAAGGACATCTCATTTCTTAAACAGAAGAGTACTTGTAGTTTGTGTGGGACTATATGAAGAGAAGATCATGCAACATGTTATTGCCTCGGTATAATTTGTTGCTTTGACTAATCACAAAGTTAGGTTCTAAACAAGTAAATACCTTAAGTGTGAATATACTGTATTGGTTGGTGCAATCCTGGAAAAGTGCTTGATTTCAGTAGGAGACTTACTCTATTATCAGTGAGAAGAAGTGTGCACCCATTTTTGTCTAATGCATATGATGATCACACTGTAATTATTATTATTTTCCTGAAAATCTTCACAAATTCTCAGGTATAAGAATCTGGCCAAACCTAGGAAATATAAAAGACTGGCTCTAGATGTCTGTTTAGAAGTCATGCATCATCTAGAATTCTAGACTACGTGCATATGACTGCAGCAAATCCACATATCGATTTTAGTTCCATTGCTATATATCCATTTTCAAGCCAGGCAGTATTTTGCCTGCAGGACAAAAAATGCAGTTAGGCCAGAAATAAGTAATCCTAACAGGCAATGTGTCACCATTTTTGAAAAGAAAAAATGTCAGCCAAAGTTGATTATCAAGATCAACAATGCTATGGGTATTATTGAGAATACTTAGTTCACAGTCACAGTATCCATCTCAAACTGATGACCAAACAATCCACTTATGTTTCTAGCTTGGCCTACCTTGATTTAAATAGTATTTTAATATATGAGGCTCACAGCAGATGTTGGGAGGTGGTAACAAAATGTTGGAGGAGAGAGCTGTGTCCCACTCTGCCTCCCTTGCAACCCCAAGCCAACCTTCTGCCTTTATGCTCAACCGAGGATCTTATCCTGCCATGCATACTCAAAGAAGAACCAACTGCCAGTTGCAGTTGGATTTTGTACATGGGATGGGAGAGGTCCTGTCATTGTCTGCCTTAGCCAGATGCTCTGTGCCAGTCCTGATAAAAGAGATGTTACCCTGTTTACTGGGGGTCCCGGGAGGGACTCCAAAATGTGCTCTACTATAGGTGGGGAAAATTAGCTCAGAGCACTGCTTTAGCGTTACGAGAGGCAGGGTAATTTAGCAGGATTTTGTAACCCAGTGTTTACGGGATCAGGCCAAGCCAAGGAACAGACCAGTTTGAAAGTAATGAATGATCTTTATTAAATACAGGCACACAATGTAAGCAACACACGCACACAGATAACTAAGGAAAATAAAGATGAGAGTAAGATAGCGGGATTTTCAGAGGGATAAGCGGGATTTTCAGAGGGATAGTTGGTTTGGGTGATACGACACCTGTTCCTGAAGCCTGGAAGAAGATGGAGAGTGATGCTGGGGTTCGGTGTATCTCAGCGCGTGGAGCTGAGGGGAAGTTCACCAAGCAATGCAGCAGCAAGGCGGTTGGAACTCGGGAGCGATTCGAGGAAGGTCTCAGAATCAGGGGTTTTTATAGGGAGAAGTGTGACTGCAGGCTATGCCTTACTCGGGGACAACGATGAGTTTCGAGTGTGAGACAATATCTCCGAAAGGTCACAATTTAGCATGATTGAGTTAAGTCTGAATTGACAAAGAGGTAGACTGTATGCAAATGCTCAGTGCTCGGCCTTTAAGCTTCTAGCTTGCCAAGTTGCCTGCTTGGGGCAGGGAGTCCTTTGTAAACAGTGTGCATACATAATGAGGGTGTTTGCGGAGAGGTCTCCTAAAGTGGTGATCTGGCTATTTCTGGCCTGCCTGTATTCTTTGAGAATATTTCAGCAGTTAAATGCCAAGCCTAGTTTCGTGCTTGTCCAGGGGCCTCACAAACATGTGGAGAGGGATGGTAGAATAAAGCCGAATTATGATATCAAAGTGATATCTAGTGCTATCACCAGGTAGGCCTAAACTGCAGTAACAGAGACCAAAAACAAGCAACCAAAAAAGCTAGACTCCTATGCTAAAGTAAGTATGATGTGAGTATGAGGCGTTCTGCTTGAATCTATACATGTTTACTCAGAAGTCAGTCTTGCTCTGTTCCCTGGGAGACACTCCCATATACAAACACTGATTTTTTTGTCCTATCTCTACTACCAACACATGGGTCACTCCCTTTTTATACCAGCATAAAAGTGAATTAAAGACAAACTCCATGCACTTTTCAATATTGTTCTTGTGTTCCTTCCAATTTCCAACTTATGGCAGCCCTAAGGCGAACCAATCATGCAATATTCTGGGGCTGAGTGTGTGTGACACACCCAAAATCACTCTATGGTTTTCCATGGTCAAGTGGGGAACTGAACCCTGATCTCCAGGGTTGTAGTCCCATAATCCAACCACTACAACACGCTGGATCTCTTATTTTTCAATATGGGTCAAGTTCCATCTTTGTGAAGAATGCAGCAGTTCTTAAAAAATTTCATACTGCAATCAAATGAGCATTCACTGGGAAGTGAATCGAAGTGAATATAGCCAGATTTCTGCATAAACGTGCATAGGATCCAGCTAGTAGTGTACCATTGTGTGTCAATCAATTTGCTACCTTATTGTAAAGGAAAAAAATAGTTTTGCAGAGCAAATGTTGAAAAACTGAAGCAGAAGCTATAAACAAATCTGTCATGCTTCCAGGCAGAGAAGTCACAGACCAGAGTCAGATAGGTAAGCCAGGCACAGCCAAGCAGCCAGACCAGTCAAAGGCAGGCCAGAGACACAATCTTAAGAGTAAGGCCTTGATTAAGACAAACAGAGTCCTACTACAGAATCAGGTAAGTCAGAGAAACCAAAGTTCATTAAACCAAAGTTCATTAACAGGCCACTGCTCATGAGCAAACTGTCAAGCAAAGCACTCATGTGAAGCTCTACCTTCATCTTTCTTTATTGTCATGATCTGGGAACAAGTCTGGCCACATCGTCTGAATCAAGGTGTAGGCATTGCTCCTCAGGAAATATGACTTCCTACACCCTAAAGAGTCCAGACCTGCAAGGTTTGTGGAGTCTTCATCAGCCCCTGGTTCAGTTTCATCCTGGATGTATCCTAGTTGAGACTGAGATTATAACTCAGTCTCTAGATTGCATCCTCTCACAGAATAATAGAATCATAGAGTTGGAAGAGACCACAGGGGCCAATGAGTCCAACCCCCTGCAATGCAGGGACACCCATCAAAGCATTTCCAACAGATGGCCATCCAGCCTCTGCTTAAAAATTTCCAAAGAAGGAGACTCTACCACACTCCAAAGCAGCATATTCCACTGCCGGACAGCTCAGACTGTCAGGAAGTTCTTCCTGAGGTTCAAGTGGAATCTCCTGCAGCTTGAATCCATTGCTCCTTGTCCTAGTCTCGGGAGCAGCAGAAAACAAGCCCGTTCCCTCCTTGACATGACATCCCTTCAAATATTTAAACATGGCTATCATGCCCTTAACCTTCTCTTCTGCAGACTAAACATCCCCAGCTCCCTAAGCTGTTCCTTATAGGGCATGGCTCCCAGACCCTTCACCATTTTGGTCACCCTCCTCTGGACACATTCCAGCTTGTTGATATCCTTCTTGAATTGAGGAGCCCAGAACTGGACACAGTATTCCAAATGAGGCCTACCCAATGCAGAATAGAGTGGTACCATTACTTCCTGTGATCTCCTATTGATGCAACCAAGAATCGTGTTAGCTTTCTTGGCTGCCACATCACACAGCTGACTCATGTTCAGCTTGCGATCTACCAAGACTCCTAGATTCCTTTCACACGTACTGCTATCCAGCCACGTGTCCCCCATCCTATATTTGTGCATTCCATTTTTTCTGCCTAAGTGTAGGACTTTACATTTCTCTCTGTTGAAATTCATTTCGTTAGCTTTGGCCCAGCTCTCCAATCTGTCAAGGTCATTTTGAGATTTGATCCTGTCCTCTGGGCAATTAGCAACCTCTCCCAATTTGGTGTCATCTGCAAATCTGATTAGCATGCCCTCCACTCCTTCATCCAGGTCATTGGTGAAGATGTTGAATAGCACTGGGCTCAGGACAGAACCCTGTGGCACCCCACTAGTCACTTCTCTCCAAGATGAAAAGCAGCCAGTTGGTGAGCACTCTTCGGGTTTGGTCAATCAACCAATTACCAATCCACCTAACAGCAGCCCTGTCCAGCCTGTATTTTAGTAGCTTCTTTGCAAGAATGTCATGGGGAACTTTGTCAAAGGCCTTACTGAGGTCAAGATATGCTACATCTACAGCATTCCCTTCATCTATCAAGCTTGTATCCCTATCATAAAAAGAGATAAGATTAGTCTGGCATGACTTATTTCTGAGAAATCCATGTTGACTTTTAGTGATTATGGCATTATCTTCTAAGTAATTACAAACTGACTGTTTAATGATCTGCTCTAGGATCTCTACTGGTATTGATGTCAGGTTGACTGGGTGATAATTATTTGGGTCCTCTTTTTTTCCCCTTCTTGAAGATGGGGATGTCATTTGCCCTCCTTCAGTCTGGTGGGACTTCTTCTGTTCTCCAAGAGTTCTCAAAGATTATTGCAAGTGGTTCAGAAATGACTTCTGCCAGTTCTTTTAGTATCCTTGGAAGTAATTAATCTGGCCCTGGAGACTTGAATTCATCTAGTTTAGCCAAATATTCCTGCTAAATATTCTTCTACTTATTCTGTGCTGCATTTCCTTCCCTTCCTCACCTGCTCTCCACCCCCTAGGTTGAGTACTTCTATCCTTTTGGGAGAAAACTGAAGCAAAGAAGGTGTTGAGTAGTTCTGCCTTCTCTCTTCCCTCTGTTAATAACTGGCCATCTTCTCCACGCAGCGACCCTATCATTTCCTTGTTTTTCCTTTTGCTGCAGGCATATCTAAAAAAAACCTTTTTATTGTTTTTAATGTCTCTGGCAAGCCTGAGTTCATTCTGTGTTTTAGCTTTTCTGACCTTTTCCCTACATATCCTGGCTATTTGCTTGAATTCCTCTTTGGTGGTTTCACCATTCTTCTATTTCCTGTACGTGTTTCTTTTAACACGTAGCTCAGCTGAGAGTTCTTTAGTCAACTATTCTGGTTTCTTTAGAGACCTGCCATTTTCCTCCTTATTGGCACAGTTTTCAATTGTGCCTTCAGTGTCTCACTTTTAAGAAACTCCCATCCATCATGAACTCCTTTCTCTTTTAGTATTCTTGACCATGGGATTTCAGCAAGTATCTCCCTAAGTTTAGAGAAATTAGCTTTCTTAAAGTTTACGATGCGTGTCTGGCTACACTTGGCTTCTCCTTCCCACTGAATGACAAACTCCAAAAGAGCATGGTCACTCCCCCCTAAGGATCCCACCACCTCCATCTCATCAACTAGGTCATCCCTGTTGGTCAGGATTAGATCTAAAATAGCTGATCTCCTTGTTGCCTCTTCTACCTTCTGGATCATGAAATTGTCTGAAAGGCAAGCGAGGAACTGGTTGGACCTTGCAGTCTCTGGAGAACATGAGAGTTAAAAGGCCAAAAGTTGTCGACAAGTTCCAAGTTTTCTTCCACCTCTGATGAGAAATTTTACCAAAAAGGTAGATAAACAATAATGGAACATTATATACAGTCCTCCTTCCACATTCGCAGGTTTGCCTTTAGTGAATTTGATTATTTGTGAGGTGCGTGTGTGCCTTCCCCCTTCTCCCATTCCCTTGCATGTTGCTGGGCACGGAGAAAGAAGGCAAGTGCCCAGACAAAAGGCAAGGAAACGGGGGAGAGAATGCATGCACACGCCTTCCTTCTCCCCTCTGGAGCTCCCCCTTCTCGTTCCCTTGTCTCTAGTCCCAGCACTATGAAGTAGCATTGAGGCAAAAGGCAAGGGAATGGAGGAGGAAAGTTTTGTATGGACCCTCCATTGCCCCTCTGGAGTTCTCCCCATTCCCTTTCCTCTGGCCCCGGTACTGAGAACTTGCTCCGAGGCAAAAGGGAAGAGAATGGGGGAAGTAAAGGCTCACATAAGCTGTCCTTCTCCCCTCCAGGGCTCCCACCACCATTCCCTTACCTCTGGCCCTGATGCACAAAAGGCAAGGGAATGGGAGAGGAGAGCCCCAGAAGGGAAAGGAAGGGGAATCACGGGGTGGGGGTTGTGGTTTTTTGCGTTTTGACAAGGGTTCTGTGCCCTGAACCTTTGCAAAAGTGGAGGGGCCACTAATTATATTATTGTAGTATTTATAACATCTGTCCTAACGGGAATATAAGACAGATTTATGGTCATTTCCGCAGGGCCAACTAGAGTGCATTATGTGTGGGAAAGACTTTGCAGTTGGGTTGCTTGTCCATCTCCGGACATTTACAGTGCCATGGACAACTTGTCAGGCAGATATCAATGAAAACTGAGATGATAGTTAAAAAGATCAGAGGAAGACGAAGACAGTTTTAGCGCCATACCCCATTAGCACATGCTTCTGTTACAATCACAGCATTGCCATTCACGCAGTGGTAGCAAGTTAGAAACACTCTCTTCCACATCCTTCCACCTTAAGTGGAGGGATAGTGGTATTGCCACTGGTGTTGCTTCCGCACTACAGTGTTGTTGGCCACTCCCTTTCTCTGCCTTCACCTGGCCCCTATGTCCTGATTGGTTGTGGTTTTTGTTTTGTTTTGTTTTTGTAAGCTGTACTAGCACAGCAATGTTGCAATGGCATGACACGCCAGTACACTATTGCACTTTTGAGCTATAATGCTTAGAAATGTATTAAAAAAATAAAATTTTTAACTCAGATGAGAAATTTAAAATAAACATGGAGAGGTGATAGATTTAAAAGTTACTACATCATGAGAGTAGCTGAGGAAGGGACAAGCTGGGTATACCCAACATCCCCACCCACTCCTGGATCCGGGAGGACAGGAAGTGCTATCAAGCACTATTATGTTACGATATTGAGCTGGCTGATGGGATTGAAGCTCTAAAGGAGGCTCTTCATGGAATTTTTCTGGAAATGGTATAAGGTGGTTTTGCAACACTTAGGGACGGAATAGCAGCTGGATAGTAATGATGTCATGAAGTAGTATGTCTCCTGGGCTGGAAACAACTCGCTCCTATTTCATGAATTGCATCCTAGGATTTTAAAAGAACTAGCAGAGGTCATTGCGGAACCTCTTGCTATAATCTTTGAAAACTCTTGGTGGACCGGAGAAGTTCCGGCAGACTGGAGGAGGGCAAATGTTGTCCCCATCTTCAAGAAGGGGAAAAAAGAGGACCCAAATAATTATCGCCCAGTCAGCCTGACATCAGTACCTGGAAAGATCCTGGAGTGGATCATCAAACAGTCAGTTTCTAATTACTTAGAAAACAATGCCGTAATTACGAAAAGTCAACATGGATTTCTCAAAAATAGGTCATGCCAGACTAATCTTATCTCTTTTTATGATAGAGTTACTTGCTTGATAGATGAAGGGAATGCTGTGGACATAGTATATCTTGATTTCAGTAAGGCCTTTGACAAAGTTCCCCATGACATTCTTACAAAGAAGCTAGTAAGATGTGGGCTGGACAGGGCTACTGTCAGGTGGATTTGTAACTGGTTGACTGACCGTACCCAAAGGGTGGTCACCAATGGCAGATTCTCATCCTGGAGAGAAGTGACTAGCGGGGTGCCACAGGGTTCTGTCCTGGGCCCGGTGCTGTTCAATATCTTCATTAATGACTTGGATGAAGGAATAGAGGGCACGCTGATCAAATTTGCAGATGACACCAAATTGGGAGGGGTTGCTAATACGCCTGATGACAGGATCAAAATTCAAAAGGACCTGGACAGATTGGAGAGCTGGGCCAAGGCTAACAAAATGAACTTCAACAGAGAGAAATGTAAGGTCCTACACTTAGGCAGAAAAAATGGTATGCAGAAATATAGGATGGGGGACACGTGGCTGGCTAACAGTACGTGCGAAAGGGATCTAGGAGTCTTCATAGACCACAAGCTGAACATGAGTCAGCAGTGTGATGCGGCAGCCAAGAAGGCCAACGCAATTCTTGGTTGCATCAATAGGAGTATGGTGTCTAGATCGAGGGAGGTATTGGTACCACTCTATTCTGCATTGGTTAGACCTCATCTTGAATACTGTGTCCAGTTCTGGGCACCCCAATTCAAGAAGGATATGGATAAGCTGGAGCAGGTCCAGAGGAGGGCAACCAAAATGGTGAGGGGCCTGGAAGCCATGCCCTATGAGGACAGACTTAGAGAGGTGGGTATGTTTAGTCTGCAGAAGAGAAGGTTGAGAGGGGACATGATAGCCATGTTTAAATATTTGAAGGGATGTCATGTCGAGGAGGGAGTGGGCTTGTTTTCTCCTGCTCTTGAGACCCGGACAAGGAGCAATGGATGCAAGCTGCAGGAGGGGAGATTCCGCCTGAACCTCAGGAGGAATTTCCTGACAGTCAGGGCTGTCCGGCAGTGGAATGTGCTGCCACAGAGTGTGGTGGAGTCTCCTTCTTTGGAGGTTTTTAAGCGGAGGCTGGATGGCCACTTGTCGGGAGTGATTTGAGGGTTTTCCTGCATGGCAGGGGGTTGGACTGGATGGCCCTTGTGGTCTCTTCCAACTCTACATTTCTATGATTCTATGATAGTGACGTCGTGTGGAAAGGGCCTAAGACTTGGAAGAGTGGCTATGAAGGAATTAAATGAAATTCTGAAGTGTAAGGCTATCTCATTTAATGACAGTCAGGCTCATCCATACCATTGCATTTCTCATTTCTATGCGTGGGTATGAATGCTTGACAGCGAAGAAAGCTTGTTACCCTGATTTCTGGGGTCCCGTGAGGGACACCTCAATGTGCTCCAATTATTGGAGGATGGGAATTAGCAAGAGCACAAGCTAAGCAATGCAAGAGGCAGGGTAACCTAGTGAGATCTTGAACCCAATGTCTACGGGGTCAGGCTGAGTCAATGAGCAAACAGACGTAAATTAAAATTTTTTATTTTAAAACACAGTCAAAACGTATGTATGCAGGCACTCACACAGACCTAATGAAAGAAAGGTAGAAGTTGGATAGAGGGCTTTTGAAAGGGATTTTTCAGGGGAAATATGACACCTGATCCTGAAGCCCGGTTTATCTGAAGAAAAGTCTGTTGAAGCGCAGATTCTCAGCATGTGGAAGCTGAGGGGAAGGCTCATCGAACGGAGCGACAGCAAGGCGGGATGGAAGTCAGAGGGATCTGAAGAGACGCTCAAAATCTGGGGGTCTTATAGAGGAAAATGTGCCTGTAGGCTAGTCCGTTCCTGGGGAAAACAATGGGTTTTGGGCTGGAGACAAAGCCTCTGAAGGGTCAGTATTTTGCATGATTGAGTTATGACAGCGTTGTCAATAGCGTAGCCAGTATGCAAACGTGGAGTGCTTGACAGTTGGATATCCGGCTCGTCAAGCTGCCTGCTCGGGGCAGGGGATCTTTTGTAAACTGCGTGTATACATAATGTGATCTTAAAAGGGTACTTGCCTGGAGGTCTCCTAAGCTGCAGTCCAGCAAATACTGGCCTGCCTGGATTTGTTTTGAATAGGTCAGCTATTTTCAGTCATGCCCATGTGCGTGCTTGTCCGGGGGTCTCACAAGCACATGGAGAGGAATGGGTAGTGAAGGCCAAATTCTTGATATCAAATGATATCTAATATACCACAAGTTTGGACTAGAAACTACAGTAACAAGCTTATGGGAGGAAAATTAACTTGGTTGCAGTGTGGTTCTGGAGGAAAGTTCTGTGGATACAATGTACTGCTTGAAAAGACAAATGAATGGGTTCTAGACAAATTTGAACTTTTCCTGGAAACAAAGATGATTGAAACTATTGTACTTTGGAAATATCATGAGATAATATGGTTCTCATATTATCTGATATGATTAGGAAAGACAATAATACTTGATAAAGTGAGAGGCTGTAGGAAAAGAGAAAGACTGCATTGCAGGTAGATAGATGCAATTAAGAAAGCCACCACCCGGAGTTTAAGAAAGTGGAGTGGTCTCAGGAAGTCTCTCTCTCACTCATAGACCACCATAAGTTGAAACTGGTTTGACTGCAAATTGACAACAAATGCAAATGATACTTAGACCTTTCACTGGAGCACATCTGATAGTCTTCTCTCAAAGAGACAGAACACTGTACAATCTGTATCATTTGACGATTGGTAGCTGGCATTATAGACCAGTGTGTGTAATCAACTGCAATATGGTGTAGCAGTTACCAAATTCTAACACTGTAACAAAGAGAGAGAAAGAGAGAGCACGAGAAAGAGCCAGAAAGAGAAAGAGAATAGCTGAAATCATTAAAGATGCATACATGTGTATTTAGACTGAACATTTCTGAACAACCAAGAAATCCACGTTTTTAACAGACAGAGTACAATGGAGCTAGAAATGTCACAGTTTTGCTATACTTAGTGTGCAGATTAACTGTTTTAAACTTAAGCTTTGCTTAAAATAATATGATCATGCTTGACAACAATTTTTCCACTTTTTAAAACTTTCATCCTTGAGAAGTCCCCAGACATTTGCAAAGGTCATGAAAAAGGGAATGTTTTATATTGATTCAGCATTGTCTTTCCATGTACCTAACTCTTTGCAGTGTTCTTTCCCCATAAAACTCCCATTCATCATTTTATTCCAGTAGAAATGGACATGTGTGTATGCACTTGCACACCCACATGTATGCATGCAGCTCCACACTCTTCAAAGCCTTTGAACTTTCCATCCTTAACAAGAGGACAGTTGTATTCCTCACCCTGAAAATATCAAATTCCCGTTCTTGCATTATGTTAAATAAACCTCAGTAAGTTCTGAGGGTGAAAATATTCTGTCTGAGGTAGAATTAATCCATTGTATGTCATGATCTGAGATTCCAGCTGGGGAAACAATCTCAATGTATACACAGCCCAACTAGAAAAATAAAGGCTCTGTGTGCTTGCAGGGGGAAATTGCACAGACAGGCAAAACTTTCAGCAGTGTTTCTACTGCAGCCTTCCTCATAGCTAAAAAGCTGCTTTTAAACTGAAAGGCAGTAGTGTCCTCAATTCAATAATATCTGCAGTAGCAGTAGAAAGTCTAGACACTTATCCTGCACATAAGTCTACTCTCCATGTGCCATGCGCTCAGGGATTTCTCCAGTTGCAGTCAAAGCTGAAGTCAATTTACATAAGTTCTTGCACTACCTTTGAGAGTGAAAGAAAGGAGTTGGTAGCATAAGCTTTCATAGACTGAGTCTGCTTCAAAAGATGCATGGAGTTAAGTATCTATGGGCAGACATTTATACCTCTAAATGAGCAGTTTGTGTGTAGCAACAGAAATGCAAAACATGTGGGTATGGTGATGAAGTGACAAATCCAGTTTTAACAACGGTAATTGGGGGACAAAGCTGGGAGGAAGGATATTTCTCTCAGTCTCTAGAGTGCTATAAGATTCCTTTACATACCAACCTAGACTAATGCAGATATGTCTTTGAATTCTATAGCAGTTCTTGTAATGGATCTTCAGACAAATGCAAATGTCTATAGCGTGCTTCTTGGAAATTAATCAAATATTACTAACTAAAAACATGGACATTTGCAAATTGCACTGAATTGCTTTGTATTTTGATTACACTTCCTATCAGAGTTATGGAGAACAAACTTTCCTGCATGTGTTTTGGATTTTGTTTTGATTTTTGAGTTGATTTATTGTCTCTGTCTTCACTAATGAACAGACTGGAATTTTTTTAAAAAGACATTTACCTCAAAAAAATCTCTCTTTTTTAAATTGAAGATCAATTTAGATGCATTAGAATAACAGTAACCTTTCCTGTATTAGCTGAACCAAAGCTGAAGAACAGATTTATTCATAACACATGTGTTACATGTGTTCTGTGTTATTCATAACACGTAACACAAAGCTGAGGAACAGATTTATACATGATATGCAACAGAGTGATTTAGACTTTTTGTTCTAGCTTGGCCCAAAGGTCAAAGGTGAGCTGACCTATGACAGACAACTACCATCAAAGAAGGCATTTCAGGCAGTAGAGAACAGGGAGCAGATTTCTTGCAGCAAAAAGAGAATTTAAGGCAGTTGCTGCAAGGCGTAGGAAAGCTCTACGGAACTGCAGAGTTGCTTCAGAGTTGCTTGGTAATGGGCCCCTTCCATTACCAAGCAGGCCTGATGCCCCACACTCCTGAGGAAACTGCAAGGGGTAGCATTCAGTCTTGAAGAAATTGAAACGGTATTGAGATTTTTTGCCTTCTCCACTGGAAAATTCTTAGGAGGTCCATTGTGAATTATAATGAACAGACATAGGCCTTTTCTGCACCGCCCTCCCATCCCACAGTGGGGATGGAGGAGGACAGGACCACGACAATGCTTCTGCATGATGTCGTTGCAGTCCTGTCCTTCTTCCATCCCCAGGTGGCACAAACACCAATGAAATCATTGATGGGTTTTCCCCATCAATGACCCTCAATAGCACCACCATCCTAGACTCACCTGTCCTCCAGAAGCTGCAGAAGTGCAACGGCTGTGCTTCCTGCCCCAGCACAGCCTGGGAAAGTATCCGGCTGTGCTGTAGAAGGAAGAAGCACGGCCGTTGTGCTCCCTTCCGTAGGTAGCCAGCTGGTGTGGAGGGGAGTGCTCCTGTCACATTCTCCTCCCCACTAAATGCCTTCGCTAAAAGGTGGGGTGCAGAAAGGGCCACAGTGTTGGCATGAAAATGTAGCGCTTAGAGTGCTAGACAGTGAATTAGGTTCAAATCATTACTTGGCTTTGAAGATTGCTGGGTAGCCTTGACTTAATCATTAAACTACCTCGTTGTTTTAGAGATAGCATAAGGTACACCACCTTGATCAACTAAGAAGAAATGGGGGATATAAATAATAGAATCACAGAGCTGGGATTGACAGCAAGAGCTATCTAGTTCAAACCCCTTGGCATACAGGAATAGACAGCTGAACCACTCCTGAGACACACCCATCCAACCTCTGTTTAGACTTCCGAAGGAGAGTCATTCCACCGACACCCATGAAACAGTCCTACCCTGCTGTCAAACAGCTCTTACAATCAAGACAATCTCCATAATGTTTGGCTAGAATCTCTTTTCCTGTAATTTGAATTCAATGTTTTGTGTCCTACTCTTAAGCAGCAGACCAAGCTTGCTCTATTTTCTACATAACATTTCCGCAGGTGCTTAAACAGAGCTATTGTGTCACCTCTCAATTTTCTCTCCAAACTCAACATATCTAGTTCTGTAAACTGTTCATCACAGGACTTGGTTTCCAGGCCTTTTACCATCTTGATCTCCCTTTGTCTGGACGTGTCCTACCTTGTTGGTATCCTTCTTGAACTGCAGTGGCAGAACTGGACACAGAATTCCAGATGATTAATTTTAAACATTTAATAATGGTTCTCACTTGGAATATGGGCTGCTATATATAACAGTATGAACATTTCTTAGATTGGTTGTTTTGGAGGAGTGAGTGATATTTATAATATTTGTTTTATATAAGGTAAAATTAAGTGAAGCATCTGGGACTTGGTTGCCAGCCACCCTAGCAAACTGGTCTAGCTGTAATTCTAGCCTTTCTTTCCAGGTCACTTCCAGCAGAGAATTCCTATTTCTTAAACTTTTGAGAGCTTTATAAGTTTAAAAAGAATTTTCTTTCTTAGATTGTGGAACTGCTCCAGGAATCTTTAGGATTCTATAGACAAAAGCCAGTCAATCTTAACTGGATTCTTTTACAAGCTTATACTGGATTCTTTTACAAGCTTATACAACAGTCATTTTTTTTTAAAATTCAGTGTTAAAGAAATGTACATTTGGTGGCAACTCTATTGCTCTGTTCATGACAAAACTGCCTTTGTACTTGGCTTCCTTAGTGTTACTGGTAATTTATTAGGGTTCTTTTCTGTGGTGGCCGAGCAGGAACAGTTGCCTCACCCTGAAATGGTAGAGGGAGCTACTTTCAAGAGGTTCCTATGGTCCTCTTAGACCAGGGGTGTCAAACTCAATTTCATCTTGGGCCACATCAGCATTATGTTTGCCCTCAAAGGGCCAGTTGTATCTGTAAGATACTGTAAGATATCTGTAAGATTTCTGCTCCGCCCTCTCCTGTGGGTCTTTCTGCCCCCTGCCCCTCCCTGTACCTGGTGAGCCCAGTCCCCACATTATGGACCCCCGGGCTGCCAGTATTCTGAAGAGGGGTCCAGCAGTCAGCACTTGTGATCTACTTCTACTTCTGACTGCTCCTCTGTCCAAGTCTTGAGAGCTGCACAAAGCGTTGTCATGGTAACCCATGGAAATAGTCTGATTGGACAGAGGAGCAGTCAGAAGTAGAAGTAGATTGTGAGCGCTGGCTGCTGGGCCCCTCTTCAGAATACCAGCAGATGGGAGCCCACAGTGGGGGGATTGGGCTTGCCAGGCGGGGGGAGTGCCGCAGCTGCAAAAGAGGTGTGAGGGCCACATAAAATGGCCTGGCGGGCTGGATTCGGCCCATGGGCCTTGTGTTTGAGACATCTGTCTTAACCAGTTTTGCATGCGGAAAATGCAACAGGACCACTCTTGAAGACATCACATTCTGGGCAGGCTCAGAAAGAATGAAGCACTGCTTCAGATACCTTGGCCCCAACTCTCTTTGGCTTTATAGATTAAAACCAGCACCTGGAACTGAGCTTGAAAATAAAACTGGAAGCTAGTGCAGTTGATTCAAGACCTAAGACATATTATCTCTAATATTCATGCTAGTCTGGCTGCCCCATTTTTTAATAGCTGTATCTGATGAACACTTTTCAAGGGCAGCTCCACTTAGAGCACATATCACAAATCTAACAAAGAGGCAGTTAAGGCATGGATAACTGTGACCAGATCTACCTTTCAAAAGAAGGGGTGCACTTGGTACGTCAACCAATGCTGGGCAAAGGTACTCCTGACCACAGCAGCCATATACTCCCACAGAAGCATTATTGGGTTCAAGAATACCCCCAAGATGTGAACCTGATTCTTCAGAGGATGTGTAACCCCATCTCAAACAAGCTGGAATGTACCTCTCCATTGCCATGATCTGCACTTTTATAATAAGCTGACTGTTCCCCCCATGAACTTGTATACATATACCTGCCAACTTAGAGGAACACTTCATGCATCTGATGAAAAGGACTTTAGTCCATGAACACTAAAGACATACTCAATTAAGATGCCGTATGTAGGTATATAAGAATACCTAAAAAAAACAAACAAACACAAAATCATCCCCAAATAATTCTCAATGATGCAAGAAACTTTCTGAGGAAAGTCATGCCTCCTCAAAAGTTCTTACCATAGATCCAAGAACAAGAATTACAGCCCACCAAAATCATTATGCATAGACTAAGGGGAAGTCTCTGTAGCGGGTAACAAATATTCCACAAATATATCTGTAATTTGCACTCTTTTTTAAAGGCTGTTCACTTGACTGGTATTGTACTATGTGTCGAGTGTGCAGTAGGATACAAAAAGTATACAGAAAAATGCAGTTTTTGGTGAAAATGCAAGTTTCTGCAGGATTTATTGAGTACTTTGCAAAACCTGATATTCTGCACTGTCTGTACCTAAAAAAACTTCAGAATTTTTCATTGAGTTTTTAAAATTCCTTACTTTTTCAAATTGTGCAGAAATTTCAAATTATTCATTGCAGTCAATGCTGGGAATGAGAGCAACACACATTTACATCCATAGCCAAAGACAGCAGTGGCTCTCCCTCTGGAAATAGCCACCGTCTTCACTTCCATTGGTGACAAGCCATTCAATTTTCTACTGCTATTTTCTTAAAGGAAGATCTAGGTATTTAAGTATTCAGAGTGAAGTACAATGCATTTATTTTCACAAGGTAGTAACAGAACCCTACAACTCTGGCAGGAATTTGCTTCTATCTCCAACATAGGTAGGTTATACTGTCTTTTCCATGGATTATTCAATCCAGCAGATATCTAGCAGGTAGCTTGACTAGCTGTCCAGTCCACTGCCTAAGATGGTTTCTGAACATTGCATAACAATTCCTAATACATAGCTGGAATCCAATTGATATCTTCTGCATGACTATGTTGCCCTATGGAAAAAGCTATACATTCTTGCCCAGTGTAGAACATCTATACTCATTTATGCATGTGGTGCTGTTGTCCATGCTGACATGCATGTGCATGAGATAAGTTTGACAGGTGCACAAGATCCACATTAAGTTGTACATTCATCTACACAATGTTGTCATTCAACACACTGAACGGGCAGCATTATCAGTGCATAATTCCAGTATATAAACCTTCCAGATTTCTAAGATCTGCAGGAGACGGCTTTCTCCCTGATACCATCCCAGGTTTGCTTGGTGAGGACATGGGAGACATCCTGCTCAATGGCTGCTTCCAACCCTCTGGAACTCCTTTCCCCAGGAGGCTAAGCTGCTTTGCTCTCCTTTCGTTGACACCCAAAAACATTTCTTTTCAATCAGGCTTCGAATGTGTAAGTGAGGGAGCTTTTTTATTTTCATTAGGAAGTTTTATTTTAGTTTTTAACTTTTATATGCTCTTGATAACAATTTCCTGCTGATTTATATGGTTAATTTCAATAATTTTAGCTTTTCTTGTCAATTTTTTTAACTGTTTTGGAAGCCTCCTTGGGTTCTATTCTGGGAGAAAGGAAGCACATAAATGCAATAGATAAATAAAAAGTAAATAAATATGGAGATTTATGCTACAGAACCCTATAGGATTTATGCTATGCAATTGCATTATGTTTCAGACTAGCATTTGTGATGCACACATATTATTTGTTACATATAAAATACCTAACGTGTGAAGAGACGCTAGGGCTTAATTGATATGTGATTTTTTTTAAAAAAAAGCAGGGAGACAATTTGCTTTATTAACAATAGCTGTTGCCTATAAGAGGTGCTCTAAAATGTACATAATTTTGAACTTGCTTAAATCTTGATGATTTCTGCTTTTTGACAAGGCTCTGGTCCCTAACCTGTTGAATAAACAGGGGACACTGGTACCCTAAAGGCAACAAATCCCATCTGATCTCAGAAGCTAAGCAGGGTCAGCCCTGGTTAGAACTTGGATGAGAGTCTGCCAATGAATACCACATGCTGCAGGCTATATTTCAGGGGAAGGAACTGGCAAAACCACCTCTGAGTATTCCTTGTCTAAGAAAATCCTGTGCAATTCATGTGGTCATCATAAGTTAACAGGTGACTTGAACAAACACCCCCCCACACACACACCCACACACAAGCTGAATTTAAAATTTGTAATTTTGGGGATTCATGTTTATAAGCATTGATGATCAAATGTGACCTCAAAAGCCTACCATGGCCAAATAGGTCCCTGACCAAAGTGTTTTTGAGGTGATGCTGATTGGGACACTGGGAAATGACAGGTGTGGCCTCTTCCTGCTTGAGACCATGTTGAGACAAGCAGATGCAACAGGAACCTGTGGGGTCTCTCCACCTGCCTGGGTCAATGTGTGCTGTGACAGAGATCACTTCCTAGCTCTGCCTTGGAATCCCTTTCGCTGGGGCACTGCCTGGCTTTTAAGAGGTAACGATAGAGCCCCATTGCTGTAGCTACATGTGACAGTGCAAGATCTTAGCCTCTCCTTCTATAGCATCTACAGTCCCAGAACACCTCCATAGCATCTGCAAACTCCCATTAATAAGAAGAAAACTACAAGTATGTGATATTTTTAATGCATAAAAATTACAGGTATATAAATATGCAGTTATCTGTAAAATATATAGCTTGATTTAAAGGTGTTATAAAATAAAAGGTTTTGATAATAAAATTAATTTAAAAATGTGATTATCAATTACAACTTTCTCTGGGGAGATCTCTCTGAGAGACAATAAAGAGACTTCTGACACAGCCTGGATTACTCAGTAATTTCAAAAAAGGAAATTCAAGATGCAGCAACTGGGCTCTTTGCAATAAAATAAGTGCGGAAACTACTTTGGATGGGAGAGACTCATGACTTCATGAGGGTGTGCAGGAAGTATTACTTTGTGGTTAAATTGCACCCCCTAGGGGCTAGTGAAGGAGCAATTCTCCAATTTTTGAAGCATGCTTTCCTTTTTCTTTCTGTGATGGGGGCATCCAGGAGTGGCCCAAGAACGAGGAAAAAAATGCAGTTTTCTGCTCTCGGATGGCCCATGGGCCATGTGGTTCCCATTCCTGTTTTAAAAGAAATCAGGAATAAGATGAAAAAGGGTGCACATTCTCTGCCTAAAGACCCTACTGCCAGATGGAAGAGGAAGCATTTCTGGGCCAGACAGACCAGAAGCCTTTATCAGGCATGTTCATATATCCACAACTGAGCCACCTTCAGTCCCTGTTTTTGCAGAAATATGGGAAATATATGAAATAAATACATGATCTGGAAATATTCCAAACTTCTTAAAATATTTAGACTTTGTTATGAATTATCTGATTCTACATTTGCTCATGGGAACATTAAATATTGGGACCCAGTGTAGTGCCTTGGTTTGAATGTCAGATTAGGAGACTGGGAAAACAGGGCCTGAATCTCCACTCAGCCATGGAAACTCACTGGGTGATCTCGGGGAAGTCACACTTGCAGAGCCTTAGAAGAAGGCCATAGCAAATGCCTCTGAACAAAGCTTGCCGAGAAAAACTTAGGAACAATTGGTATAGGTCAGAGTTGACTTGAAGCAATATAATAAACATGCAATAACCTTCATAGAATCATAGAGCTGGGAGAGTTGGGGCAATCGAGTCCAACCCCCTGCCATGCTGCCATCACTGTTAAACGTCCATGTGGGTCCCAAAAGCAGAGAAGCTGTACAAGTATTTTTCTATTAGTTTATGTTAAAGATTAATTCTAAAGCATCCCCTATTGTTCCATTTTAAATTTGGTTTTACTGCAAGTAGTAGAAAGATAGTGATGAGCTCCCAGAACAATAATGCATCTAAAGAGATGATTGTTTTGTACTAGTTTGGTGGAACAACTCTCTCCTCTGCAAACATTATGCCATCCTGTAAATTGAATTTCTTACTGTTCCAATAGCTAATAAAAAAAGCAGTCATATTCTGTGAGCAGCACTGCTTGAGAGAATAAAGAAGCACAGTTCTCTGCGACTATAGCCATTTCCGCACTAGACTTTTATAGCGCTATTATTCTACTTTCAACAACCTATGGAATCCTGGGGTTTGCACATTCGGGAGGGGCCTTTAAGGCCCATCCCTAAACTGCAAACTCCAGGATTCTATAGGTTATTGAAAGTGGAATGATAGCACTATAAAAGTCTAGTGTGGAAATGGTTTATGTGGTAAATGTGAATAGGCTGTGTATCTCCTCCAGGTTTACGAACCTAGAGTTATATGTCCTTAAGCCCCCCTCTGCTACTTTGGTTCTCCTTCTGTAAAATTCTAACTGCAAAAGCCAGATGTTATATCATAGAACAAGCGTTTGCAAGTGCATTTGTCAACAGCACAAGAGAATGAAATGAGTGGCTATCAAATGAAGGCTGGTAAGATGATTGCTTACTACTGTGACATACCCTCTCTGTGTGAGAAGGAGGTCATTTTGGGGTCATTGATGACCAGAATAAGCCTTGGACACCTTGCAAGTGCTGTGACAAGGAAATGCCTGATAGGGACAACTGGCTCCTTTGAAGTACTGCAGCATACAGAATGGCCGTTCTTTCCTAAAGGTTTCCTGCCGCTCAGCAAGAAAAATTGTAGAAAGAAAGGGTAGAAGCTTGATACTGCAGAGCAAGAAAAAATATAGATCAGCCAATAAGGAGCACAGCTGCATTACTCAGATGCATGCAAGTTCTTTCAGGAATTTTCCAAATTCTGTTTGTGTACTGTTAACAAATAAAAACTGTCTAAGATCTCAGATCACTTAATACCAGTTCCCTTTTAATTATTTATTACATTGCTAATATATAACTAGATCACTCCAAAATTTAATTCTTCTTTGGAATGAAACACAGCAACTGTAGTTTGCCAGTTGGTTCAGAACAGCACTGATAGAGGAAAAGGATTTTAACCCTTTCAGTCCACACTGTCCTCTCCTAATGGACAGCAGAACATTTCCAAGTTGGGTTAGGAATCACCTTGAGACCAAGAAAAAGCACTTCCTATGCGAACAGGAAGTGGGAACTTCCCATTCATGTCCTGATGCCTAAGAAATATTGATAGGTTTCATCAGAAATGCAGAGCTATTTAGGATTTCAGGAGGCAAGGAGAACATAAGAAAAGCTATCCTCTCAACCTGTCTCCAACAGTGTGTGAGACCCAGGAGTTCTCCAACATCTGGGTAAAGAACCAAACACACAGATAAACTGACTCAGTCAACACAATTTATCATCAGTCAAAATGGAATGTAACTTAGATTGTTTTTCAACATATGTGAGCCATAATTAAAGTCCCTGTGATTGATCATCAGGCCAGCACAAGTAGTCAAATTCACAAAATCCAAGCAAGGTACAGAGTCAAAAGAGTCACTGGATGCCCTCTGCAAACCCATTAACTGCAGGTTGTCTTATATGCCTTTCTTTCATTTCATTTCTCCCAGGTGGCTCATGTTGCAAACGTTAAAAAGAAAGAAAAGAAAAGGGCGGGGGGGGGGGAAGCATTGTGCAAGAGATAATAAATAAAAAGAAACAGGAGGCCTAGGAATTCTGGGCAGGGAAAAATGAGCAGCCAAGGAAATGAGAGGAAAAGAACAAAATGCTGAGGGAGTTTAGGGCCAGGGAAATGGGTCGAAAAGGCCTGGGATGGGAGCCCTCTGAGAATGTGGGCGAATTGTCACAAAACGTTTGAAGGGGTGCTGCCATACCAGTTACCATACTAGGACCTACATCAGATGTAGAGTCAAGTTGGGCAAAATGACCTCAAAAGTTCCTAAATACAAGCTTCTTAAGAAGCAGATAGGTTGATTTAAAAAAAAAAAAGATGTGTGGAAGTCTCCTCTTAGGACAATATGAAAAACTAAATTACTAATCTCTTAGAAAAGCTAGTGAGGAGGAGAAGGGGAAAGGACCTCTGCCAAGCAGCCCTCTATAGCAAGGTGACATCACTTTGTTCCCCACCTAAGACTCTCCTTCCTCTTAGGCAGCCAATCATACGAGGTCTTCTTGCCTGACACAGCCAATCATGTGAGATCTTCTCTGCCTGACATGGACAAACAGACAAAGTTTGACTTTTATATATTAGATTTTTAAAAATCTTTTTAGAGTGTATTTCTTTAAAAAATGATTAATAGTTTAATTCAGTTTTAATGTTGACTGTTTTTAATTGTAATCTTTTAAACATGTAAGCCACTTCGAGTCCCAGGCTATTTCCACACTATACTGTTATAATGCCATTATTCCACTTTCAGCGTCCTGTGGAATTCTGGGGTTTGTAGTTTACTGAAGCCAAAGAGCTCTCTGGCTGAGAATTATAAACACCCCTCCCTAAACTGCAAACCCCAGGAATCCATAGGATGTTGAAAGTGGAATAATAGCACTATAACAGGCTAGTGCAGAAATGGCCCCAGTCTTGAGAAACAAGGGGGGTATAAACAAAGCTGCTGCTGCTGCTGATATCCTTCTGGACCTCTGAAGGACCCTTGGTATATCATGGTGAATACTGCATCCCTGTGCCTTCAGCTAGAGGAATATAACTGGACATTTCTTTGCTGCTCCCCCCATTGTCCACTTGCCAGTATGTGGCCAATTTTGGGGAGGGCTGTAGCAGGTAAAATGTTGGGGTCTGAGGTTCAGTGGGACAGGAGAAGTGGTGTTGTTCCCCCTGGCAGAACATTATGTTATGTTTCACTAATACAGGATCACAGGACCCTTTTAACAAATCTGAAGTACCTACGATTAAACATGTATAGTATCAAGCCGTACAAGCGTCAAACAGAAGTACTATTAGGGCACATTCAGTCTGATTAAAAAGATCAGAATGACCCAGATTTCTTTTTACCTTCTTTTTTTACATTGTATGCTTTGTTTCTGATTAAATTTTTTATCACAGAGAAATACACAAGAGGGCGCCTCATTACCTAAAAATGAATAAACTAGTTTCCTAAATGTTATGAGAATCTGTTCAAATTTCTTCACTGCAATGGTCGTCTGTACAACTTCAGCTTCATTTGGTCTCCTCTCTGTTTTGTAGTCATGTAGAAAATCTTCACAGTTTTAATATACAGAAACTACATTACCTACAACTAAGTTTGGATCAAACCCACAGCACTTAGGACCTGGCAATTCTTTCAAACCTGTTCTAGAGATAGGAGCGCTAAAGCATGGGATCCTTTCATACTAGTCAGTGTTGGAGGTATGCTTACACTTTAACTGCCATGGCAGCATCCTGTGGAATCCCTGGTGTTTATAATTTAGAGAGAGGCATTTATAATCTTTAGCCAGCTCTCAAGAAGCCTCAGAAAAATGAAATGGAACTTGCCTTTTTCTGGAAACCCAGTAAAGATTGCCATGTCTTTGCATTGCAAAACTACTAAACTGGAAGTTCTCTACAAAAACATGTCTGTTCTTTGAAGAGACTTGGCTGCACACCCCATGCCACAAAAATGCAACTTATACCTGGGAATGATGCTGTGATACTCTACTCATTAGCTAAGGTAGTAGTAGGCTTGTTTCTTTTTTACAGTCTCGCTCTGGGTCTGGAAGGGCTAAAGACTTTAAAAAAGTGAAATGGTGCATATTATTCCAGGAAACTTGGCACTACTATTAAAAATGTCCAAAATTTTAAAGCACTTTTTAAATCACAGCATTCCACTCCGATATTAATTTCTGATAGGCTTATCAACTTGTAAATGTAGGATATCCTTTTTTACTCACATATTTTCTAAGTCCTATAGATCTGGCAGCAGAACTAATGTCTCCCATACTTATTGGCTCACCTTTCTGCCATGATGGGACTGTGTGCTTCTGTGAGGAAAGAGGCTATGCTGACAGCAGCAGTGCTCCTGCTAGGGTCTCCCATGTCAGACAGGCTTTTGCTAAAAGACAAGCCACACTAAATGTGCCAAACAACAAATCATCAGCAACAGTAAAGTATGGGGGGAAATGGTGAAGGATCTCTCAGAGACGATGACAGAGACACCTTAGCTAATGGTTGTTAGTACTGCACAGAAGGAGACATGGTAAACTACTTTTGAATGTATTTTACCATGAAAACCCTATGATGAGATGATACAAAATGAAACAAGAGATAGTGCCAGAAGATGAAACTCCCAAGTCAGATGGTACTCAACAAGCTTTTTGGGAAGAGGCCAATTATGAGTAGTGTTGCAGCTGATGACGCAACTGGACTCAAGCTGGAAGGCCATTTAACTGCTGATATGATCAGAGACAAAAGTTAACTCTGAAGCTGCACAACACAAATTATAGGACCATGGAATGTGAGAAGCATGAATCAGAGGAACCTAGACATAAGTAACCTGGGCATGAATCAGAAGAACCTAGACTTAAAGAAGACCTTGGTGAGGACTGCATAGGGTGCCACCACACCAGGCTGAGAATGACCCCAGCAGGTGCAATGGCAGGTCAGGCCCAGGTGGAAGGGTAGGGGTTCCAGTTTTTTGTGCCTCCCTGGCATCGATGCCCTGGGCACATACCCACTTGCCCCACCCTAGATATGCCTCCAGGGTTAATTCACTACAGTACAAAGTACTTTTCTACTTGGAACTCAATTTGCAGCAACTGAAGTAAGGTGAGAACAAAGGGGGAATTAGTAGGAGGAGAAAGAAACTGGGACATTTCAAAAACAGTTGAAAAACAGGGATGATAGATGATTGATTGGGACTGTCCCTGCCAAACTGGGACAGTAAGAGTTATACAGTTTTCCAACTTTAAACCTATATAAATAAAACATTGTATGTTATTTTCCCTTTAAAACTCGGCTTTTGACATCCTCAAGTTGACCTTTTTTTTATCATGAGCTTTCAGATCAATCTGTTTACAGTTTTTGTTTGTTTGTTTTGAGGATAAAGCATAGAATCTACACACATCAATGCCAATTGCTGGCTCTAAATTTGAAGTGTGATTGATCTGATCTAGTCTTAGGCTATTTCCACCCTACATTGTTATAGTGCTATTATTCCTCCTTCAACATCCTATGGAATTCTGGGGTTCGTGGTTTACTGAGGCCAAAGAGCTCTTTGGCTGAGAATTCTAAAGGTCCCTCCCTAAACTACAAACCCCAGGATTTCAGATGAGGGTGAAAGTGGAATAATAGCACTATAACAATGTAGGACGGAAATGGCCTTAATATACTAATAACTGTAACTCTATAAGAAAGTGAAAAGGTAAGAAAACTCAAGTTCCATGGTTTAAAAATGTATGCAATTATTATGCTTAGGTAATGGTGAAAGAACAATGTATTGGTCATTTACCACTAATTGCCTTCCTTGAACTCACCAAGGGTGTGTGTGCCAAATTTCAGTCCCTGAAATATTTCCCCAGTTCCCTTGTTCACATAACATACAGAATTGAGGTGGCTGTATCAGTGCACCTCTACTTCAGAGATTTGCTTAATATCTCAGTTAGAAATGTAGAAAGATTATTGTTTAATATGCAGTAAACCATATTTTGAAAGTTATGTGTACACAATTAGTCTTCCTTAGGGTTGCCAGAGTTGAAACTGGAGACAGCTCCTGTGTCTTTAATAGTTGTGTAAAAGAAGGAATTTCAGCAGGTGTTGTTGGTTGGTTGGTTGGTTGGTTGGTTGGTTGCATGGAATTCCGTCTTCTGCTCAACCATTAAAAATACGTTGTCTCCAGTTTTCTGATAGGCAAACCCAGAGTGCAATGAAGCATTTATCTCCATCTCTTTTAACCTTTAGGAGAATGACCATCTCATTTTAATATCACCAGGTATTGGTATTATTTTAACCATGCACATAGCTTCTACAAAATATATTTAGTCTTGATCTCATTTTTAATTGTTGCTTTGTTGTATTTTATATTCATATAGATTTGTGTGTGTTCACGTGTGCACACATACATGCACTTACACATTCTCACAGATACACTTTTATTTTACTCTGTAAGATGCCTTGGGGACATCTGTAGTGAAAAGCCAGGCGAGGAAGCAAGCAAGCAAACAGTAGTGACCCAAGTGCTAGGAACTATTGATTGAATATTAAAATGAAAGTGAAACAGCATGAATCACTGCTTGGAGAAGCCCTTCACCTAATCCTTCCTTCATTTATGTTAAAGTATGAGTTGTATTGCTAAATCTTTGTATCTGTGGGAATGCTGTTGACCTCACTGTTCCTGCAAAAACACACATGCTCACATCCAGTTGAACATAGACTGATTCCATTTGAGAGGAAGAGGTCAAGACTGGAAGCAAAAGTATTCAACAGCTGTTAGACTGAAGATTAAATTTTGATTTGCAGCTTGCACACAGAAGCAAAGGAAGATATTCACAAATCTCATTTACAAAGGCATTGCTAGATGCAGTAGAAGCTTAAAAACTGCATCCAGGACTTGTGTTTTCAGGATATTCATGGGATCTTCCTTATTGTGGGTGAAACGAGGCTCTTTTGAAAAGTGGGCTTAGGCCATCTCTCCGCCACCACCAGAGAATCATAAATCAAGATGATGCCACATTTGGACAATATCTTCCTGTGCAACTTGGAAGGAAAGCCTCAGGAACAACTGCCAGTTATTAGTACCTTGTCTGCAGGGCAGCTACACTGCCTGGGAATGGGAAGGAAATAACCCAAAATAGTATATATAACTGGAAACAGTAATTGAGAAGAAAAGTCTCATATGTTTTTAAAAAAGATGTTGAAAATGAAGAACCTCTGCACTGGATATCCAACTGTACTGTGAGTACCTTGATGGACTGTCATTAGGCGTTCGATGTAAATTTATCAAACATGAGAAGACAATCTGTTGTATGTACAAGCCCGAGTTAAAACTGCGTCATGATTTTTTTTTTTAAAGCAAACACTTTGCTGCTTATTGAGTGGATGAACCTCTGTTTGGAGTATCTGTATGAAGGCTGGTCAGTTTCTTTCATCATTCTCTTGCCTGTTGTCTTCACTATGTTATACTAGTACCATATAAGGTATACGAGCCAATATTTATTAGATAATAGGACATGGGAAATCTGCAGCAGGCAATGTTTAGTCTGATAGACATGGTAGTTAAGCTAACACTTGCCAGGAAGCCCTCTGCAGTGTGACTGGACGGCCAAACAGTTGCTTTGAATTTTTTATGCTCCCTTGAATTTTTTGAATTTTTTATGTCCTTCCTTTCTTCTGCAGCCTTCCCTGTCTATGCATTGACATAGAAGAGCAAGTTATGCTTATGGCAAGTTGGCTCTGAGTTCAGTGGGAGTTACTATTTCGAGTGTGTTTAGAATTATATGTGCAGCTTAATTGGTTTATTTATTTAAATATTTATACCCTGTCCTATGTTAAGAGGTCTCTGGGCAGCTTGCAAATAGCACTGTATTTGTGTCATTTCACCTCTCGTCCCCAGTCACCTTTATGGTTAATTTGTCAGGGAGGGGGAGGGGTTTGAAAAAAAATAACTCTGTACCTTTACATTACTCAAACTTTTTATTAGTATTACCATTATTTTATTTATCGGTAGCCTGACTCCTCCCCATAACTTGAACTCAAGACAGTTTGCAAAAATTAAAACAGATGAAAAGCACATGTATGTTTTAAAGAACATACAAAACTCATAGTTAAAATATAATTACAATATTTATTGTATTTACAGAAATAAAATCAATCCATTTAAAAAGACAAGAATTAAAAACAGTGGAGCACACAATTAAATCGCCTTCCTATAATCAGGCAGTTCTCAAAAGCCTGTTGGAATAAAACACCATCTTCCTGTGCCAAGAGAAGGACAAGAAGAAGGAGGGAGTTAGTATCTAGGCTTTGCAGGAAAGGGATTCCAGGAGCTAGGAGCAGCACCTGAAAAAGATGAAGAGGAAGAGGAGAAGGAGGATGAGGATGATGGGTACCTTCAAATCTTTTCTGACTTATGGCGAAGGTGTCAGAGTTTTTTCTTTGTTTTGTTTTTTTGCAAGATTTTGTCAGAGAGGTTTGCCTTTCCCTGAGACTAAGAGAGTAGGACTTATCTAAGTCACCCCATAGGTTTTAATGGCTGAATGGGGATTTGAACCTTGAACTTTCAGTGTCCTAGTTCAACACACAAACTACTACACCATACTGGATATCCTGCCATTGTGAAATTTATTTGTATCTCTTTACATTTTAATGTTCACTATTTGTATGATTTTAGTCATGTTGGCCTTTTAAAATCATACATTGACTTGAGTCTCAATTTCAGGAGAAAGGCTGGATAACCACAACAACAATCAGTGGCAGAACTTGGAGCACATGGAGGGGGGCAGGGCTATGGCATGAGGGGCACGGTCACTGTGCATGGGGGCGTGGCTGCGGTGTGTGGGGGCATGGCCAGGGTGCGCGGGGGGCTTGGCTACGGGCCAAGATGCCCCCAAAACATTACCACCCTGGGTGAACTGCTCCCCCACCTCCCGTTCCTACACGACTGACAACAATTTGTACAGGACGGGAGATACTTGCCAAAGCCGCAATACCTGTGTAAGGGACCTTGGGATTATTGTTAATCATAAATTGGATGTGACCCAGCAGTGTGATGCTGCAGCAAAGAAGGTAAACAATATTTTAGCTTGCATTAATAGAACTACAGTTTCCAAGGGCTTTATCACATAAGGCAAGTAAATTGCAATGACAACAGGATGATAACATCTTTGGCTGGCACTTATTACATTGCTTCATTCCCCTTCTGTTGTTCTCTCAGTGGGAAATCATTTGGAAAGTGTTTCTTTTACAAAGGAGCTCATTAACAGTTTTTTTTAATGTTAATAAAAGAAACACTTTTCAAATGGTCTCCTGCCTGGAAAATAAAAGAAAAGAAACCACATCATGTGGTAAGTCCCAGCCAAAGACTCCATTATCCTGCCGCAATTGCAATTTATCTGCCTTGTGTGGCAAGCTCCAAGCTAAGGGAAGAAACAGTCCCACTGTATTCTGCACTAGCCAGACCTCATCTGGAGTGCCACACTCAGTTCTGGGCAACTCATATTAAGCAGGATAGAGACAAGTCAGAGCAGGTTCTGAAAAGGCAGCAAGGATGATAGGAGGTATGCAAAACAAAACAAATGAGCAAAGGCTGCAGGAGCTGGGCATGTTCATCCTGGTGAAAGTCAGACTGGTTACCCTCTTTAAATACCTCACTGGCTAACACAGGGAAGAGGCTGCAGATTTGCTCTTTGCTGCCTCAAAGTGTAGGAGTAGGTCTAATGGTTTTAAGTTACAGGAGGGTAGATTTTGAGTGAACATTAGAAGAAACTTTTTGATGGTGAGAGTAGTTTGGCAATGGAACCAATCAGCTAGAGGGATGGAGTGAGGAATCTTCTTCTCCACGTCTTCAGAAAGAGGCAGGGAAACTGCCTGCTGAGGATGCTATAGCCGGAGTCCCCACATTTAGCAGGGGGATGGACTTGATGGCCTAGGGGAGCCCTTCTAACTCCTTCCAATGTATGGTTGCCACCAAACATGAATCAGGGCATGGACAAAGGTGAGAGACTGAAGGAAGGAATTTCTCTAAAGCTCTCAGAGCCAGGCAGGCTTATATGGGAGAATAGGGTGTTTCACATAACCTGAACTCAAGCCATACAGTTCATCTTTTTAGTTGTTTTAGAAACCATCTGAATGCTATGATACAAAACACACACTCCCATTCACTTTGGCATTGCCTCAACACCCACAAGAAGACATGAGAAACACAAGGCACAGTACAAGCTGTCACTTGAAACATGCGATATTCTTCTTTTCCCACTTAGCAATGCTGCAGTACCTATAAACTATGTAAGTAACTGAAAAGGTCATCACTGCAAAAGGAGTAAAATTATGTACGAGACAGTATTTTATTAATATAAACTATTACTTAGTAATAGCTACTAATATAAAGGTTAAAAAATATGACTAATAATAAGTATATCATTGGTTGGAGGTTCTTATATATTTATTTTTTAGCTTAGATTTTGATTTTACTATGGATTTGCTTTCTCTTTTCTGTGTTTGTTTTTATATCGTTGTCCTGCATTGTGTTTTTTGTTGTTTTACAATGATAATAAATAAATAATAATGAAAAGGAGTAAAGTTATCTTTTGCTGTTACAATCACACACAAATTAATCGAAAAAAGAAAATAATTACAAGTAGCCAGCTATTTATAACTAGTTACTTCTAAGCTCTAGTTTATATTCCTTTCCCAAAATAAGTTGTGGACCATCCTGTGTTATAGATCTACATGACTGCAGTGTTGTCCAGGATAAAAGGTAATCCTCTGTATCTATACCATCATTTTGTATAATGTTCATTAAAAGCTTATTTTGGAGCTCAAGGCCATCCCAAATTTAGGTGTTTGCGTAGTTTACTAATTACTGTTAGAAGGAATACAATTTTAAAATTTCTTCCTTGTGTCTGTGAATAATGTCACTACAGTGGGAGAAATCTCTTTAGATTGGAAAGGCAAGAAGACATTCTTCCACCTGGCAATGCCTGCAAGCTACTCCTGCCCTAACGTTAGTATTCTAATTGTTGTTGTTGTACAATGCACACAGACAATAATGGCACCAAAGTAGAACACAGTGCTAAATGCAGGTGTCACACGCATGCCGTAGCATACTTGTTGTAGATTCAATTGTCACAAAGAGAACTAGAGTTATATTTTATTGATATAGAAGCAACAGAATCTCATGGCATTTAGTCTATTCATGTATGTTACTTGGCATAGATTTTCACAGGTCAGAGGCCACTTCCTCCAATGTATAGAGGCTGCCTGAGAAAACAAGTATGCATCTACTTTAGTTGGATGGAGAATGTGAGTAAATTGAAGAAGAGAGTACAGGAATATAGCTTTATCTGAACAGTGGTCATTAGAAATCATATTGGGCGATGGGGGTAATATATAAACATCTTTTCATAGATAAGCTGGTTAACCTTAACCAATATTTGTTGGAAGATGAGCTTTGCAAATTCCTCATGAGCCTTACAGATAATTTCATTTACAAAAGGTGGAGGACACAATAAGGGGATCCACTATTTTGGATCTGAGTCTAACCAACAGAGATGAACTAGACAATGAGGTAGAAGCATTGTGATGCTTGATTGAAAATGACCATATCCTCTTGGGATTTGTTACATAGAGGAAAGGGGAAACCAAACACAAGCTCTGGGCTTCAAAAAAGGATGGTTTCAATAAGCTTAGGGAAATATTGGGTGAGATCCCATGGTTGGAAATGCCCAAAGGAAAGGGAATTTATGGGAGTTTCTTAAAACTGAGATACCGAAAGCAAAGTTGCAAACAACTCTAATGAGGGAGGAACGTGGGAGGTGTCTAAAGAAACCAGAGTGGACATACACATAGTGGTTTTAAATCTCACTCTTTCTGAGGTCAGTTTTCTCACATTGTTTACTATAGACATAATGCTGCAAACCAACATTGAAAGACTGTCCTTCTCCCACCCTTCACTGTTCTCCAAATGCCAATACTGCAAAAAAAAAACCTTGCACCTAGATAGAAGATAGGAAGAGGAGGCAGTGGGGAGCAGGACACAGTTTTCATTAAAAAAAAAAAAAAGACTTTGGTCATTCCCGCCCTAACCTGTTATAGTGCTGTTATTCCGCTTTCAACATCCTGTGGAATTCTGGGGTTTGGAGTTTACTGAGGCCCAAGAGCTCCCTGGCCGAGGATTCTAAATGCCTCTCCCTAACAGTGCAAACCCCAGGATTCCACAGGATGTTGAAAGGGGAATAATAGCACTATAACAACGTAGTATGGAAACGGCCTTTGTTAAAAGGAGCATCTTTGTCAGAGGCTTTGTTAACTGAAGTATGCGTGTAATTGACTATGTATATCTTCATACATTCATGTATACATTTACAAAATCACATGGAGAAAAATCAACATGAGCCAGAGAGTACATGTTACATTAAGAACAGCACATTTTTTTAAAAAAAATACTGAATGCTGGCTCCATTTTTTTAAAGAGTAGCACTAATGTAATTTACCTTAACAAAAAAAGGGAGAAGAATTTCAACTTTATATTGTGAAGTGAGAGAGAATTCTTGGAAATGTTGGGGAAATTAAAAAAAATGGAATATTGAGAGACTTTGGTAATGAGACTCTCAATCAGCAGAGTATTTTAGTAATTGCACAAAACGGAAGTTGAACAGATCATCAGTCCCGCTTCTTTAACTCTACACCCCAAACACACTTAATCTAGCTCAAAATAAGCACAAAAACAGTTTGGTTAAAAATATAAAAGAGTTTACTCACAAAAGTTTGTGCATAGTCTACACAGGTTCAATTCTTGAGGAAGGTAGGAAGAAAATAAAGCACTCATATGCTTGCTGCAAAATGATCCCTGTTAGGAGATCTCAGAGCATGTTTTCAGGACAAAATGGCGAAGACAAAAGGGAGAGACAAAATGGCCGGAGAACCTTTTTTCAAAAAAACAAGCAAACAAGGAATGCTGGAGGAAGAGGTGTTAACCAACATACAGGAAGTTTTCTCTCTAGGCTATCTCTCTATGCTTACAATAGACATGCAAATAAACTAGCCATTCAATTAGGCATGCAAAGGTTGCCATTCCCAACAGGAAATACTGATAAAAACAATCTGAATTGAGGCACATGATGCTCACTCATCACTAGGAGTAGCATGTGTGTTAGGAACACCAGTGACACTTTAAAAAGCTCTTAAAGATCTCTGAAGCAAGGGAAGGGGTTGTGACAGCCTCTTGGCACCATGTACTCCAGTGCTTTAGGGGATATTCATATGGGAAGATGCACTAAATGCAAAGTTCAAGGTAACAGATAACCTGAATGCATATAGTTTTGTGCTACAGCCCTTGGATTCAAGCCAGATTAAGTTAGTCACCTTTACGTCCACCAAAATCAATGAGAATTAAAAGAGGCTAATTTTTTATATTGATTTCAATAAGGCCTATGCATCACTAACTTAGTTTGAATCAAGCATTCCACAAGGACATGACTCCATCTCTGGACATCTTCACACATTTTTTTTAAACCTCAGCAGTTACCATTTTTTTCTGCGAATTGTTCTGAATTGGAAACTTTTAACATCTAGTATTACAGAAGCTGAACAAAAAAGAGGAATTTTGGTAGAGGAGATAGTGTGTGTGTGTATGTGAGGTGTGTGTGTATGTATGTGTATCTAGAGAGAGAGGAGGGTCACTTACTGATGAACTACTGGGCAAACTCTAATTACATCTAAGAACATGTGGAAATGACATCTAACATGATTTATATGCCATTATCACCCAGGAACCTCTGTGATCTTGAAGAGTATGCATTTAAAAAAATAGTGGTTATTTTAACTGAATTAACCCTAAATTAACCACCATTTTAAAAGATAATATAATTATATCATATTCAAGTTACACTGTAGCAGACTCATTTTATCACATGCATCATGAGGTATGCATGACTTTCCCTTCAAACTAGTAGAATTAACTGTGGTTTTCACCTTTAGTTTCCAGCTGCTCTTGTATGTACCCTACATGTGCAAGTAAATGGCTGTAACTGTTCAGGGGTGGGGAGAGAACTAAATGTCTGAATGCTTCCTGAAATAACATACTCATCGCCACACATTAAAAACTAACTTGTCCTTGTAGGGAGGATGTACAAGTTTATATGCTTCTCTTTGAAATGCTAAATCTGTATACAGGAAACACCTGTTAATTCTCTCCCCACTAGTCTGAAATGATACAGCTTGGCATTAGAGAAATTGTGCGGAGATTCCATTCTTCTGCTGTAGTTCTAACATTCATAGATAAAGGAAGGTAGGGGTCAGGATGTGACTATGGGAGGTCCTGAAAAGATGGTTCAGACGTTACCCTGATCAGTTCTCATCAGGGCAGGGTTAGTTCAAAATCTGCATTCTAGTACAGCTTTTGAGGCCACTTCTTTAAAACTGCCAAAACCTGTAAATAGGCTCAGTATAGTGCCTAGGCTAGGATGCTTTCCAAAGATATCTGGCTTCAAAAAGAGTCTCGCATTAGACTTGTAAAGCTGCATTTTCCAGACAAGAAAGGTGATATTGTTTCATTTACCCAATGGGCACTTCATCATTTTGTATGTCAGCCCTCGCAGTCACAAAAACACTGGTTTCCAGCCAAATAAAATAGCCAGATTGACATACTGAGGAGTTATTTGGTGAGTGCTTTGTTTTCAAATGACAGTGATACCTTGGAATCTCCTTCCTACCGACCAAAGCTGCATTCAAAATATTCCTGTCAATGAAAATGTGTCACATTTTGAATGGAAGACACAATGGTTCATCTAGCTTTCAGAGATCAGTGCATGGAGGGGAGGAGCTCTTTTGCAAAGGAGTCTACTGCTGCTTTTTGTTATGTAATTTAGTGGCAGCTGCATAGCTTGGAGTGTGGGTAAGGGAGACCAGGGTGGGAGGAGGGGCAAGGGCGTGGCCACATTACATGGTGGTGTGGCCACGTCATGCGGGGCATGGCCGCATCGTATGGTGGTGTGGCTACATAGCACGAGGCATGGCCACATCGCACGATTTGCTCTCCCAAAAATTGCTGCCCAGGGGGCACTACCGTCATTGCCCCTCTGTCCATACACCTCTATTTAGTGGTGTCCTCAGGCAAAAGAAGGGAATGTGCAGTTTCACTTGAGCAAAAGATGAAGTGGTGGTTTAATTGTTCCATCATGTAGAACATTTTTAGCCCTATGAAGATGTTACATGTGTGAGCATGGTGTGGAGAAACAGAAGGAAAGAGAGATGGTGGACAGTAGATGTTCTGTTCTGACCGTGAAGTGGCATATTCCCTGCACAGATGCTATGCACAGATGCACAACTGTTGTTTGAAATAATAATTTTGCACTGGGCAGTGGGGAGGCTCAAAAATGGTTTGCCAATCACCAAACAACAACATTTGAGCAACAGGTGGCAAGGCACAGCCCAGCTGGACTACTGACCTGCTTGTGCTACCGTGTAATACTGGTAAGTGAAGGCAGGGATTGGCGGTGAGAGGAAGCAGGCAGGAGGACCAAACAGCCCATAGATGAGACCAAGGGGGTACAGTAACTTGGTGAGTGTTTGTATGTGTCTGTGAATTTGACCTGGGGTATTTATGAAAGGGGACTAATAGAAGAGGAGTTTGTGTTTTCAGTTTTGTTTGGTAAAATCAGTTATTTTCCTTGTGACTCACTTCCCCTTCCTCCCTTTGTAAAATGAATATGGTATATATTTTGTGGATTTTTAAAAAACCACTAGTCCTTGGAGCCTATAGGGGACATCTAGTGCTATTTGTTTTATAGAGCTCACAGCTCACTCCACAACATTTCATAGAAAAAAACTGGGACACATAGAGGCCCTTTCCACACGGGGGTAATAAAACGTTTTAGCGCAGTGTAGCGCGATATCTGACGGAGGTCTTCCATACCTTAAAATGCGCTGAGTCGTCTTTAATTTCCCAGTTCCACACGTCAATCCGCTCAGAAACGTCTCCAACTGTGCTTGCACGTGCTTTTTAAAAACCAGAAAAAAAGTGTTTCTTTTCCCCCTGATCCGCGCAATCACGTCCTTGCTCACTTGTGTGGAAGCGCAGATTCGCGCTGATTCGCCCCTGAGATGAACGGGGGGCGGGCCGTGGGCGTGGACAGCTTCGGCGGTTGGCCCGCCCCACAAAGAGCTGAACGGCGCCATTTTTTAATCCTCGCTAGCGAGAGCCCACAGCAGGAAAAAGAAGAAAGTATTGCAGATACGCTAAATTGGAATTATTTCTTTACAGTCCATCTTAAAATCGCCTTTTGATGTTTCCGTGGGGATATTGGAGCTTCAGGGGGACTGTGGATTTATTGCCTTCATCTGCGGAGTGGGCTATCCGGGGTGGGGATGGGGGTGGAGGTGGGGGGGGAATTTCTTGGGAAGTCGCCTCTAGTGACACCGCCATTTCGCAACCCACCACAAACCGCTGCATGTGTGAGCCGGGGGGCAAGGGGGGCCGCGGCGGTGGTGGGTGGGGACCCTCGGCGCCCTGCCAAGAGGGCGCTGAACGGACAGGGCAGCATGGTGGCCGCCAAGGTGTCCCGCGGGAAGCCTCAGAGTAATGGCGCCTTCACTTTGAAGAAGCGCTGCGGGGATATCAATTACAGGTTTTGCAAATTGGGATTATTTCTTTCAAACCCCCCCCCATTGCTACCGCGGATGAAAGCGAAAGACCCACAGCCACCTGGCTTCCGCGGCGGCATATTGGGGGGGTGATTTTTAGAAGTCTCCCCTAATACCGTCATTTCACAACCCGCCACAAACCGCTGAATGTGTGAGCCGGGGGGCAAGGGGGACCACGGAAAGCCTCGCCTTCACGTTGAGAAAGCATCGTGGGGACC